>OY292537.1:1550962-1785962 GCA_958496365.1 Subacronicta megacephala
AGGTTAAGTTTGTGAGTCCGTGAGATTATAGGCGGTAATCTCTGGCTCTACAGAATCGATTTTGAAAATTATTTCACCAATATAAAGCTACATTATTCCTGAGTGACATAGGCTATATATTATACCGTAAAATGCAAAGAAATGGATAGTCCACGCGGGCGAAGCCGCGGGCGGAAAGCTAGTTATTAATAAACTAGAAAAGATTTAGAGTTGCATGCCTTGGAACTCGAGATTAGAAGTATAAATACAAGCCTAGTCGCGGCAAAAAACAGATACTCCAATAAAATTTTACACAAATGAAACGCGCCCACTTTATTGTGATAATAAACAAGTAAATTTGTGCCGAAACGCAATTTAGTGCCGGACGGACGGAAATTTTATGTATTGTGCCGTAAAATTTTAGCTATATACATTATTTAATAACTCTGAATTGTGTCAATATTGAAATTATTGCTCGATGTGACCTTAAACAAAATTCTCTGATATGTAAATGAAAAACTAAAATATTGTCACATTAGTAGTAATAGTGCCTCGTTGACATCTTTATGCCAGCAAGAATGAGTTGCACGACCGCGGAAGTACTACCCTCCCACAGAATATCGACGTCAAATAGCAGTATGCATACTGTTGCGTTAACGTCAGACTGACCGCGGCATGCATAGTTTACATATATAGATAATCGGCCCATATTTTTTCTACTGCTGGGATACAGGCCTCCTCACGGTGAAAGGGAGTGGGCCGTAATCAATTACGCGGGCCCAGTGCAGGTTGGTAGATGTCACATATCTTCGAATTTTTGGTTCTAGGACATGCTGGTTTCCTCACGATGTTTTCTTTAAATGTTTTGGGAGCAGTGGTCATGAAACTTAGACGGATACTCTGTATAAATTAACAGAGTATTCGTCATATTCATATATTTATTGCATTCCATAATGTACACATACAGGTGGTTATTATATTAGATAGACACAATTATGGACCCTGTCGGGCACAGCAACATTTTTTTTTGCAGTAGGAGAGAGGAGTGGAGCACTTTAGATATTTTGTTTTATTAAAATCTCAATTACATAATTAATATTTTGTTTATTTATTTATTCTGTATTATTGCTATTACATTATTATTAACTAGCTTTCCGCCCAAGGCTTCGCCCGCGTGGTTTATTGGCTTTTCTTTACTAAAATATGTATGTATTATACATATAAACATTCCTCTTGAATCACTCTATCTATTAAAAAAAACCGCATCAAAATCCGTTGCGTAGTTTCAAAGATTTAAGCATACAAAGGGACATAGGGACCGAGAAAGCGACTTTGTTTTATACTATGTAGTGATTCGCTTCGCTGTACGTGAGTAACTATAACTATTTATTACAATTGTATTATATATCTAAGTAATATTGATTTATATTAGTAGTCTTATTTACATTGGCTTATTATTATTTTTTCTTAAGTCGCAGCTGTTACCACTACGTCACCAATGCTCCTAATGCGTAGTTTACTCTTGCAGATCTATTGATCAGCACAGATATAAGAGCTTCTTAGCCCTTGATCTGACATAAGATTTTTTATTCAGAAGTAATAAAATAAGGTTGGGCGTCATTAAACTAGTATTCGCAACGGATAGTATAAAGAAAAACTGTGTGTCACCAAGTTTTGTCGTAAAAACCCTTTTTATTGGCCAGTCTGGTGAAGGTCAATTGCTCGTCCTAGAAATGTTAAGGGTGCAAGATGAAAGATACTAGAGGTTTTGTAATATACACCCTGACATTATAGTAGTCTGTCAGGCAAAATCTTGTTTTAACACTGATTATTTCAAACAATTTGTGACAATTTGTGCATAGGCAGGTCACATATGCCGCAGAGATGATAGGTGGGGACCCAAAGTTCTACAGTGGAGGCCACAAATTGGGCGCAGAAGCGTCGGTAGGCAGATGATAAGATGGCACGACGATGACAATCTAGCGAAAGGGGGCGAAAAGCACTGGATGCGGAAGGTTTAAGACCGTACGAGATGGCGCGCTTATGAAGAGACCTACATCCAACATTGGATGGCAGCAGGTTGAAGAAGAAGAAGAAGAAATAGCCATAGTAGCTTTGAGTTGACATGTCCTAACTGACGGCACACATACATCAGTCATCGTGTAGCTCAATCATTATATAGGGAGCTCCACAATCAGGTTGTACAAGGATATCAGATTAGCAAGCCATTTGCGTGAGCTCCACAATCGGGTTGTATAACGATACCAGATCAGCAAGACATTTGCGTAGGTCATGTAAAACACTCAATACAACTGTAAGCGGCTGAATTGCGATCATGTGGTTGCTGGTTAGAAACCCACCCATTGCACTACCGACGTCACCCCACGTAATACAAGCATTTAGCTTAGCACGAGAGGTTAACAAGACAACAAGTAATGTGCGTGCTGTTTCGTGAGTGCTTTTTCATAACCGCTGCCTCTCCAACTCGTACCACTCCAAGCTCACAGCCTTCCAATAAAACACAACCGCCACGGTATGGCGATAAACCGCAGATTTGTACAGAACCACATATGGCAGTGTGTTTGTCCTTTATTTGCTTACAAGAGACACTTCGGCTGAATTTGAGTGGTTGGTCAGATGAAGGACTCTTGAGTTTTAGTAGATTGACGAGAATGCTTGATAGGAATTGATCAAATAACTGCCTGAAACATATTTTCTGACGTAATAGATGAAATATAAACACACTTAACTGAGAGGTCGTAAGGTCGTGTCTGTTGTAGTAGTGCCTGCTGGCATGTCTATATGCCAGCATGAATGGGTCGGCACGACCGGGGAAGTACTACCCTCCCACAGAATATCTACGTGAAATAGCAGTATGTATATTACTGCGTTTCGTACGGTGAGTCTGGAGAGCTGGAGGCCCAATTCCTCCCTCAGTCCCCTTCCTTCTCCCTTCTCCTTAAATAGGCTCGGCAACACATCTGCAATAGCAAATGGGCGGCGATGAATACTTACCATCAGGTAGCTCGCCTGCTCGTTTGCCGAGTAATCCCATTAAAAAAAAAGCGTGATTGCTACACGGACGGCGGATTCTCAGGTGAAGCCAAGTGATATTGGGTTTTTCTATAAAATTCTCAGTAGCAGCCCGGAGTTTAGATATATGCCTGGTGGACTTGTTCCCTATTACCGACACGGGGGACTTAAACATACTGGCGAAATGTGGGTGTAAAAGTACGCCTTTGCCTAAACCGTTATGGTAGGTATGTGAAAAAAAGAAAAAAAAAAGATATTTATCGTCTAAGATTTTTTTTACACTATTGGATATATACTGGTTTCTAACACTTACGCGAATATTAGACATTGAAATAAAACTACTTTTTACGGATTTTATCGCGTTATATTGATTATTTTAAATTCCCGACGTTTCGGATCCTTTACAGCATCCATGGTCACGGGTGGACTGAGGTGCTGGTCGTCCTAATGTCAAAATTATCAACAGCTACCCTACATTTTGTTGATTATTATTTATGCCGGTCACGCAGAATGAGCTCACCGTATCCTTAGGTCTCACAGTCTTGTGCTTGGATTTAATGGAATCTATGATGGGGTTCCAAGCAGATGGTAAGACCCAGCCATCTTCTCTATTGAAATTTGGATGTTTTTTAATTTCAATAGCCTCGCGAATCATCCTAGGTAGGAATCGATTTTCTTTTGCAAGGACTTGTGGCTTATCAAATCTGATGTACTATTGGATATATTATGCTATTGAATAGAAAACCTCCTCTTTTTTGAAGTCGGTTAATAACAACAACAAATTGATTAATGATGACAACATTATTCTAAGGGACCGGCTGTGTTTACTACAAACTTTTTTGTTTGCGTTCAAATTAGTTGTTGACGCGTGGAGACAACTTTGTTTTATTTTAGGGTACCGTATCCTACTCAATAAAATAAATTAAAATACCACCACGCCTGTATTCCCCGAAAGGTTAAGCAGAGGTGCACTAATTTACAGAGCCTATAGTTCGCCGATATGTTTACGCCCCATGTAATAGAGGGCGAATTTATTGCCATCACCGGCAAAAATCCAGACACCGAAGTCTTCTTTTGCTAATATTTAAGATTGGCTGTTGTTTCATATTAGTTATAATAATAAAAATGGTATGTAACTCTGTCTTTCTGTTTGATTGTAACGTGTTCACGCCCAAACTGCTAAACAAACTTTGAAAAACTTGATTATACAGTTCGACTTTGATAAACTACAATTGAATACATTTTGTCTCAAAAAAATCCTTGAGTTAGATCGCGGGCAGCTGCTAGGTACCTACTTCTTCATAAATAAATAAATATTACACGGAACCCAACCAATAAAATCAACTCCACACTAACAAATTTATTTTTTATTTAATTTCCCACCAACGTTGACAAGTTCGTAATCAAATTGGGCAAATTTATTCAATTTCGACGCTTGAATGTAAAACAAATTAGTTCCTGTTTTTGGTAACTGTTTACCTTTAGAGGGAATCGTGGAAGGCAAGAGGGGGGTGTAATTAAATCTAGTTAAGGCTTTGATTTATGGAATAGCGTGGTTATCTTTTAACTGGAGCTTAACCAGGAGTTTGTAGGATAGTCACATAACAATTCTCAATAACATTTTTTTTTTTCATACAAATATACTTAATAAAATTGTAACTTTACGACGTACATCTCTATTTTTTTTTATAAAAAAAAGTTAGATTACAATTTATAAAACTAAACATGGCTGGTTTAACTATGATTCTTGATAATTCTGTTAGATGTTTTTCATCCCGACTAGCAGAATAAAAATATCGGATTTTCATGAAAAAACATAATTAAGAAGAAAAATAATTTTGTCCTACATTTTGTTATTAGTTATTCTGAGTACCATCACAATTCGCCGTGTCAGCTAGTAGATATTTAAGAAAACTACAAGAGATTCCTTAAAAATAGCAATAGAAGCGAAAACAAATATATTTTCTTGCGGATATTTGCATAGAAGCCGATTAATAAAGCAAGTAAATCCTATAAAAACCTGAGAGAAACTGCGGGAAAAAACTAGTTTTAAATATAATCTGCAGACAGATACGAATAATAATACCATGTTATCTAAATCTAGATTAGTTTAGCTCACTGGTCCGTTAAGATTTATTCCGGATACGGACTGTATAATTGTATAGAATTCGGACATGATAACTGCATAAATCTATCCATATAATTAGTGGACCCGACAGACGTTGCCCTCTCCGAGCTCGATCGCACCGCCATCTGTTGGGTCCAATTGTAAATTTAAACCACCCCTGTATAAGAGTGAACAAAACAAAATAAAAACTATTCAAATCCGTCAAGCTGGTTTTTTAGACCACCACCTACTCTGCATCCGACATGCATGCTGCTAAGCTCCACCAGTAGGTAAGTCATTTACATACAGGTTGACATCAATCCCCCCTGATTGACGTCCCCACGGCTCTTCAACCTGTATGTAAATGACTTACTGGTGGAGCTTAGCAGCATGCATATCGGATGCAGTGTAGGTGGTGTTAGTGTAAATAACATAAGTTATGCAGATGATATGGTGCTGCTGGGCCCTACTGCTCGGTCTATAGGAGAGTTACTGAAGCGCTGTGAGGTTTATGCGGCTAGACACCATCTTTTGTATAATGTTACGAAATGTAAATACATGGTCTTTAACCTCTCCCACGATTAGAATGCAACCTATGCAAAAATGTGCAGTATGCAGGTGCATATATGACTATTATTGCCATCCTTTTCGTTTCCCTACAATTTTTGCAAATTAGAGCAGGAAAAATATAGTTAAGGGTTAAGGCTGGTGGTAAATGCCCTGAAAATATACCTGCAATAATGTTACATGGCTTGAAACTAAATAAGTTAGATTCTTTCAAGTACCTCGGGCACTTCCTCACCGCCGGAGACCTTAAAGACAATGTAGACATTGAAAGGGAGCGCAGGGCGCTATCGGTCCGAGGCAATATGCTGGCTCGCAGATTCTCCCAATGTAGTGTAGATGTCAAAATCACCCTTTTTAAAACATACTGCCAAAGCTTCTGCACGGGAAATCTGTGGGTCGCTTATGCCAAAAGAGTGATGGACGCTCTGCGCGTCCGCTACAATAATATTTTTAGGATGCTGTTGCGAAGGCCTCGTTTTTATAGTGCGTCAGAGATGTTTGTGCAGAATCGAACCGATGGTTTTCTTGAAGTGATTCGCAAAAAGACTGCATTTCTACTAAGCAGAGTACGGGAAACTAGCAACAGCATCCTTAAAATAATAGGGGAGGATATAACCTCTCCAATAAAAAAAAAGTGAAGTCAATGATATAATAAATGTCACTTTACTAACAATAGTTGTAAGTCTTTATTGTAATTACTAACACTTTTGGATCTTAGTTATCTCGAAATAAAGGAATTATTATTATTATTTAGTTTTTGCGAGACTAACCAACGGCAATTGATTTTTATATACAATAAGAAGATTAGGCAGTAAATGGTCACATCACTAGGCTTTTACTGTATAACACCTTAACAATAGAATTATTACGCCGAGAGCTCAAATATATACCTTAATTTCATTGGTCAATACTTCAAAGCAAACATTAACAGTAAAGAGGCAATATAATTCGATAAATATCATAGACGCCTGTTGGTCCTTCGAGCCAAATGTTTGTCCACGATCAAAGGGCTTTCGTGGTCTTTTGAGCCACACAAGATTAGGGGTAACAAGAAAATATCTTTAGGAATCCGTAGAATTTGGCCAACGAGGTTATAATGCCTTCGGGGATAATAAGGCCTCTAAAGGGGCGAGTAAAGATAAAAAAAAACATATATATTAGACTAACTAGCCCGCGACTTCGTCTCTGTGGACTTCAGAATTGGGTCCAACCTGTATAAAAATGTCGTATTTTTTTTATTATTTTTTTATGGGATAACTCGGCAAACGAGCAGGCGAGCTACCTGATGGTAAGTAGTCATCGCCGCCCATGGACATCTGCAAAACCAAAGGAGTTGCAGATGCGTTGCCGAGCCTATTTAGGGAAAGGGAGGGGAAGGAGAAAAGGAGAAGAAAGGGGATTGGGGGAGAAATTGGGCCTCCAGCCCTCTCGCTCACCAAACGAAGCGCAGTAACGAAACGCTACTACTCGGACGTCGGTCTTCTGCGAGAGTGTGGTACTTCCCCGGTCGAGCCGGCCCATTCATGCTGCGAACAGCGTGGCCCTACCACAACAAATGTATGTGTTATTCCAGGTTATGATCTCTCTGAGGGAAAAATTTTCATCCAAATCTGTGCAGCCGTTTTAACGTGATTGAGAGACAAACATCTAAATGTACAAAAATTCAACCCTTCGTATCAAAATCACTATTACTTCATATTATAAAATAAAACCCCCCGCCACGTAGGTACTCGTATGTTATGTCTGATCGTTCAAAAGCAACCAATCAGTACACTGATTCATCAGGAAGTGTACAGTTTGTAAAGGTTTTGTTTAAATTGGTTGAAATATGACAATAATTGTGTACAACCGTGCGACGCGCTCCGGGGTGGGATAGGGTCCCAGGTTTTTAATATCAGAAGAATTACCTCAGAATAAATAAGGAACTGTAAGTTCAGTGATAGCCTAGTGATATGACCATTGGACTGCCAAGTAAAAGGTCTCGAGTTCGAATCCAAGGCACGCACCTCTGACTTTTTTAAGTCATGTGCGTATTAATAATTAATTATCACGCGCTTAAACGATGAAGGAAAACATCGTGAGGAAACCTGCATGCCTAAGAGATTTTCTTGACGGCGTGTGAAGTCTGCCAACCCGCAGTAGGCTAGCGTGGCGGACTACAGCCTAATCCCTCTCGTACTAAGAGGAGACCCGTGCCCAGCAGTGGGACAATGTAATGGGTTGATGATGATGATGATGAAATAAGGAACCGGCCATACTAGAAATTTATTTACCAATCAATAAGTATTGTTGAGTAAGGTTAGGAGGATGGAACTTTATTATCCTCATCTTTCATGGACAAACAAAGTCTCACACTAGGATTTGGACTCCAATTTGTCGCTCCATCGAATCATATATAGTGTTGGTTCGATATTGTTCTGTTCTTATAGACACTGCAAATATGCAGCACAAGCCAAGAAAGAAAGAAAATATACTTACCTACTATTATTTACGTCAACATGATGCACAAATAATTAAAAAAACAGAAATAAAATTAAGAAATCTACAGTAAGACGTGCGTCACAATGACGTCATTCGCGTTGACTGTTAATTGGAGACCTCATATGACATACAAAACAAAAGGAAACTAGTAGTGCAAAGTGCGACTGCAACGCAAAGCAAGGGTTCGAGCAAAGTGCTATTGCATTTTTCCATGAAAATCAGCAGCTCGGAGTCTGGATTTGTGCCCTGTTTATTTCAATAGGCTCACCCCTTATAACATGGGACCTAAACATACCGGCGAAGTGTGGGTGTACAATAATTAGTACACCGCTGCCTATTGCTTCGGGGAATACAGACATGATGTTATGAAAATATAATGGAGTAGTTGACTATATATTTTTTAACATACCATCACGCCCTTATTCCCCGAAGGGTTAGGCAGAGGTGTACTTAATGTACACCCACAGTTCGCCGGTATGTTTGGGTCCCATGTAATAGGGGGCGAGCCTATTGCCATTCACCGGGCACAAATCCAGACTCCGAGCCGCTACTGAGAATTTCATAGAAAAACTCAATAACACTTTGCTCGACCTGGGGATCGAACCCAAGACCTCTAGCGTAGCAGTCGCGATTGGGACCACTAGACCAACGAGGCAGTCCTATTATATATATTTTGTATGGTTTCATAATGTTTCATCATGAACACATTTAATGTCCCACTGCTGGGCACTCTGTTACTATGCTACGTCATGTAAATGAGATATTCAAATCCTTCGTCAGCAACATCATCAACCTATTACAAGGTCCCCCTCCTGGGCAAGGGTCTCCTTTCAGAGAGACGATAGTCTATCATTGGTATTGGTATAGCGGGCTTTTTTCCGCAACTCCACGACTAGGCGCGTATTTTGCGTGTGGATGGGACGATACTGAGTATCATGCTACTGCGGTTTGACAGACTTCACACGCCGTCAAGAATATAATCTCTGCTATGCTGGTTTTTTCATTTTAAGCGAGTAATATGAATTACCTA
The DNA here is from genome assembly GCA_958496365.1 of Subacronicta megacephala. Taxonomy (NCBI): domain Eukaryota; kingdom Metazoa; phylum Arthropoda; class Insecta; order Lepidoptera; family Noctuidae; genus Subacronicta; species Subacronicta megacephala. The sequence goes on from OY292537.1 coordinate 1,560,160, forward strand.
GGTGGCTTAGTTTCTTGTTCGTCATAGCGTCTGTTGTATTAAACCAGCAGACGCAGGTTGGAATCCTACCCGAAGGTCGAAAATTTTCTTCATTGTAGAAAAAAAACAAATTTGAGCTCCATGTCAGTCACTGTACTACTTTTAAATGTGATACAATAAGCAGCAATTGGCCCCAGAATTGAAAAATACAACATTACTTACAAATCTAGTCAACCGTGCAACATTTTTAAGAGCTAGCCTACCCCTAGCCCGTTCTAAACTCAATATAAAGCGCCCTAGCTCAGCCTTAGGGTCAAACTAAAGAATGGAAGCCATTTTAGTCTCTAAAGAAATTTATAGAAGCAATGAAACGACTTGGACGGTTTATTTTGTTGCGGAGAACCGACCTTAAGGTGCGGGCACACAGACATAGCCAATTGTTTAGGAAAATAGTTTTTCCAGTTGTAAGTTGCCAGACATTTGCTTGAATTTACCAAGCAAAGATCTACATTTTTTTTATTTGTTTTGGTAGATTTTTTATTTATTTTGGACCTCATGGGTCATGCAGTCACATGTACTTACAGCAGCTGAGCGGCAGCCTTAGGTTTTTGTTTTTCATTTTAATTTAGCTTTGTTTAAGTCATGCGATTTTTTGTATGAAATCTTCAGTAGTAGCGCGGAGTTTCAATATGTGCCCGTTCAATGCCTGACAAACTGTGGGTGTACAATAGTATCAATACACCCTTTACTATCCCTACCCCTTCAGGGGTAAAAGCATGAAGGTATTGTAGGTGGAACGTTATTTATTGCCTAGATAAATAAGTTGATCCACCTCACTCAGCAATAGTTGATTTAAAGATGATCTGCTTGAATAATGTTAACACGAAAAAAAATTTTAATGTGGATTTGTTGAATTTTCAGATTTTTCCCGATTTTTCGCAATTATGATCGCCCGTGTAACAGCACCCTTATATATTTGATATTTCTGCTGACTTAGTACTTATTTGTGACTTTATTTGGGTTTCTAGTGCTTGATGCCATGTAGTAATGTTATTTTATAAAATCTCTTTAAGTTTTCTTTTTTTAAGGATTTATTAGAAATTTGTAAAAACATAGTTTGTTATAACATGATGAACATGATTCAATCTGGTGCATGTTTCATGTTGATTCGCCCCCTGGAAGCTGAGTTGTCAATTTCGTAACCCAAAAGGATTTTTTAAATAGACCATAATTATTTTTAATATAATTTTGGTTTTAAATTTAACTGCCTCGTTGGTCTAGTGGTCTCAAGCGCTAGAAGTTCTGGGTTCGATTCCCAGGTCGAGCAAAGTGTTATTGAGTTCTTGAGGGGACTTAGTTCCCATGTAATAAGGGGCGAGCCCCTTTTAATAGGCACGTGACTTTGAAAAGACAGAGGTGCGTGTTTTGGATTTAAACTGGAGACCTTTGACTTGGCAGTCCAATGGTCATATCACAAGAAAATCACTGCACTCAAGTTAATATAATTGATGTCACAATTTCCACTCTTTTTAACTTATGTAGAATGTATTATAAACATACAATTTGCGAAAAAGTGTAATACCCGGCAAAGCATCAACCCAATCAAATCAGCGCCAAAGTTGTACCACCCTAATAAATCTGTCTTTCATTTCTTTGACGTTTGCTTTTATTTTTTTATCTAGCTCATCCATACATCTTTCATTTTACTTCCTCTATTCCGTATCGCCATAAACCGAGGCACTAGCACCAATGTACAATGTTGCAAAGATTCATAGCCTCGTAAACGTTCAGGTAGAACTTCATTGCCACAATAAACCTTTCTAGTGTTAGTTGCTTTACTGTTGCTAGAATGGTCCCACTTAATAGGTCTCAAGGTGGATTTTAATTAATTAGAATAGCTTTATAGGGAAAATGGGAACCCTGTTTGATAGGAATATGTGTGTCATAATTATTTTATGTTGTCTGAAATGGTCTTAAACAGCTTGATTACTCCAGCGGTCCTTACCGCGACTTCTCTTCTTCTTCAACCTGTTGCCATCCAATGCTGGATGTAGGTCTCTTCATATGCACGCCATCTCGAACGGTCTTGTGCCTTCCGCATCCAATCCTTTCCGGCCACCTTCGTTAGATCGTCGTGCCATCGCATTATCGGCCTACCGACGCTTCTGCGCCCAATTCGAGGCCTCCACTGCAGGACTTTGGGTCCCCACCTATCATCTCTTCGGCATATGTGACCTGCCCACTTCCACTTCTTTTTCGCGATCACTACGGCTATGTCGGTCCGCGACTACTACTCAACATTTCGTGGGTTCTTTTTCCAGGTAGAGCAAAGTGTTATTGGGCTTTTTATGAAATTCTCAGTAACTGCTCGTAGTTTTGATTATTGCGCGGTAAATGGCAATAGGCTCGCCCCCTATTAAATGGGGCCAAAATATACCGGTGCATTGCGGATACATATCCCCAGTATGACTGTACACTCTGGTACCCTTAGGGGAATATAAACGCGATGTGATTTTATGTCGATATATGGTCTCATTAAAATACGTTATTTTTATTATTTAATTCGGCAGACGAACATCTGAGTAAGATGGTAAGTAGTCATCTCAGGCCATGGCATTTCCGACTTTTAACTGCGGACTGCCAGAGCGACAGCAACTGAGGGGAGAACTGGCCCCAATTGTACATGTTGAAACACACACTAAGGTGCTTTACGTCAGACTCTAACGTAAGGGTGAACGTCAGAGAGTGAAACCCCAAGAGATACTCCCGCGAACCAAGTAAGATAATACCTTCTTGTCTCACACGAAATACCTATTTCAATGGCAGCGAGAGCTGTATTCAAACCTGAGACAGGTGATTCTATTAAAGTGTATTTTACGATAAACAAACTCCTTTTAAAAAACCTAATACCTGAGGCTTATTTACAGAATAATTTAAGCGTTATATTATGCTTCCATGACGTCAAATTTTGAAGATATTTTTGTCTCTATTCTGTGTTTAAGCATGACTTCCTGAAACAAACATCTATTTTCTTCGACTTTTAAATTGGAAAACCAGTCTCTTTGCTGTTTCCTTACCGTCTCTTATCAATAGTGGAGCGATTTACTCAATCTTGAGCTGGAAAATATTTAAATTGGATGGCTTACAGGGCCAGTTCAGGGCCGCCTTAGGGGGGCAAATTAAATATAAAAACGATGAGAAAAAGTAATAACAGTGAAATATCCGTCTGGTTACTAAAATTATACGACATAGTTTTTGTCAATTTAGTTTTATACTTATAACGTGATATTTTTTTCGCAAAATCTCTTAATTATTAGTGTTAGCCTGTTGTGGTTTTTGGCAAAGTCTAAATCATAAAGTCTTTGTTCTCCTACTTCTACTTATCTCTATCTATTTTTGTTAGGGTTAATCTTTTTGAAAAAGTCTAGTTCAACCCGCCTGCCTTAATATTAGTAAATTATTAGCGTACCTAAAAAATACACCCAAAAGTTTCTTTGCAGTTATTATTTATATTGATAGGTACAAAGATCATCAGGTATCATAATTTGTCAAAACTGATATACATAGCTACATCAATTCATTCGTGCAGTCTAATGAAAGTAGCTTAGAAGCGGCGGTAGCCTAATGGCTAGGTTCGAACCCCACCCATTACACTACCGACGTGAACCCACTCGTAACACAAGCATTTAGCTTAGCACGAGGAGTTAACAAGAATACTAGTAAGTAGCCCACATTGCTAGTAAGCTTTTTCTTAAAAAAAAAATATTTTGAGTAGTATGCCCCCTTGCAAACACCCTAAATCCAGCCCTGTACTCCAGAAAAGATCGTCCGACCGACGGTTCAAAAGGCAATGCAGTTTTATGTTTTTTAAGATGCCATATCGGTTTCCTTTCAGTGCCGTTTCTAAATGGGAAATTAATATTATCATAGAAATATAGGTTTTTATTAGGAATTGTGATAACTTTCCACTTATCATCATCATCGTCATAGTGCAGTGATAGCCTAGTGATATGACCATTGGACTGCCATGTCAAAGGTCTCGAGTTCGAATCCAAGGCACGCATCTGACTTTTCGAAGTCATGTGCGTATTAATAATTAGTTATCACGCGCTTAAACGGTGAAGGAAATCATCGTGAGGAAACCTGCATGCCTAAAAGATTTTCTTGATGGCGTGTGAACTTGTGAAGTCTGCCAACCCGCAGTAGGCTAGCGTGGCGGACTAATAGCCTAATCCGTACTGAGGGAAAACCCGTGCCCAGCAGTGGAACAATGTAATGGGTTGATGATGAAATTCCACTGCAGTTCATTATTTATTAAATTTTAAACGAATACTTTTGTTAACCCCCGACACAAAAATACAGGTGTTATAAGTTTAACGTGTGTATTGTCTTTCATCACCATCATCATGTCATCTTATCTTCCATAAGAATAGACTGACTTTGATTCCGATTGATGGTATTCTTACCTATGTATTATTCAAGATAGCATATCCCTTAGCTCCTTCTTAGATATGGCCGCTGTGGTTCGGGTAGACCTGGACCTTTTTAATGTAAAATAAGAAAAAGTCTAGAGCAAAAAAATATTAACATAAACATGCCATCACGCCTGTATTCCCCGAAGGCTTAGGCAGAGGTGTACTAATGTACACCCACATTTCGCCGGTATGTTTAGGTCCCATGTAATAGGGGGCGAGCCTATTGCCATTAACCGGTTACAAATCCAGACTCCGAGCTGCCACTGGGAATTTCATAGAAAAACCCAATAACACTTTGCTCGACCTGGGGATCGAACCCAGGACCTCTAGCGTGGCAGTCTTGCTAAGGACCACTAGACTATTGAGGCAGTCAATAAAAAATATTAAATTCTCCTGAAGGCGGATAAACTCTCCTTGGGCGCAAATTATACGTCTTTATCACATTCGGGAGTCAGTAGCAAGGAATTGCGATATTAACTATAACTTATACAAAACTAAGTACTAAAACTTTTGCTAAGCAATTTTAATCATTCTTGTGACTTATACAAAACTAAGTACTAAAACTTTTGCTAAGCAATTTTAATCATTCTTGTGACTTATACAAAACTAAGTACTAAAACTTTTGCTAAGCAATTTTAATCATTCTTGTGACTTATACAAAACTAAGTACTAAAACTTTTGCTAAGCAATTTTAATCATTCTTGTGACTTATACAAAACTAAGTACAAAAACTTTTGCTTAGCAATTTTAATTATTCTTGTGACTTATACAAAACTAAGTACTAAAACTTTTGCTAAGCAATTTTAATTATTCTTGTGACTTATACAAAACTAAGCACTAACACTTTTGCTAAGCAATTTTAATCATTCTTGTGACTTATACAAAACTAAGTACCTACTAAAACTTTTGCTAAGCAATTTTAATCATTCTTGTGACTTATACAATACTAAGTACTAAAATTTTTGCTAAGCAATTTTAATCATTCTTGTGACTTATACAAAATTAAGTACTAAAACTTTTGCTAAGCAATTTTAATCATTCTTGTGACTTATACAAAACTAAGTAATAAAACTTTTGCTAAGCAATTTTAATCATTCTCGTGACTTATACAAAACTAAGTACTAAAACTTTTGCTAAGCATTTTTAATTATTCTTGTGACAATTTTGGCAGAATCCCCCTATTTTATACTATTACTAGCGGATCCGACGGACGTTTTCCTGCATGATATTTCAAGCCGTTTAGTTGCAGTATAGATAAATAACCTAGATACCGACTGCAGCGTAGGGATGTGACTTTACGGTAGAAAAAACGATTATTTAAAAATCGATTTTTATTTCTTTAAAAATAATCTAAGTAGAAGAAAATATCAGTAGAAAAAAAACGATTACTAAATAATCGATCGAATAGTTTTTTTTTTTAATAATCGATTTTTTTAACATCCCTACTGCAGCGCCATCTCTCGGGCTGATTTGTGAATCTGAACCATCCAGGGCGCCACCCAAATGCATACAAAAAAAAAATTCAAATCGGTCCAGCCGTTTAGGAGGAGTTCAGTGACATACACACGTACTGTAGAATTATATATGTAAAGATATGCTACAAGAACGATTTCTAAGCAAAATTTTTAGTACTCAGTACTGAGCCTTGTGGATAAACAACTTGTATAGATGGGAACAAGTTACTAGTTGAAAGTTTTCCATTTAAAATATTGCATACAAGTGTTTGTGCTACTTGGCATTTTTCATCCTCTTATGATCCCCTTCTTGAATATATGCTGAAAATGTAATATGCTATTCCCTTTGGAGTTCTAATCTCATCATACTTGTATCGTATCCTGCTTCAAATTTACATTGTTATCTGGTAAGGCGATGTTACTAAAATGACTTTTGCGATAAGTTGTTGGTCCTAGAAAAACGTTTTTGTAAAATAGGGCCAAGTTTTTCGGATAAGCGGTGAAGGCAAAGTTTTTTCTTGAAGAGTTTTAAATGTTTTGATATATTATATAAATTTAAACCCCTTCACTATTAATTTATTTTAGTGTGTGAATGGAAAACTATCATTAATAAATTAATGCAAACTGCGCAATGGCTTTCATTTAACACGGTTATTTAAACGACACGAAGTTGACAATTTTTTTACTGTCTCATCAGTCTAGTGGTTCCAAGCACGACTGCTAAGCGTGAGGTCCTGGGTTCATTTCCCAGGTCGAGCAAAGTGTTATTGGGCTTTTCTATTAAATTCTCAGTAGCAGCTCGGAGTTTGTGCCCGGTTAATGGCAATAGGCTCGCCCCCTATTACATGGGACCTAAAGAATAAACATACCATCAAACTGAGGGTGTGCATAATGACACCTCTGCCTTTTCCTTGGGGAAATACAGGCGTGATGGTATGTTTTCGTAATCTTTGCTCGCTTAAATATTAGTCAAGATTAAAGCCTGAGCTGCAAATCTAGTTTGCCATTATCCGGTACGATTTTCCGATTCATACAGATGCGGTTAAATATCAATTCAGATCACATCGATTTACCTCTAAAATTATCGCGTTAGGGATTCAATCTACTATAGCGTACCAAAATTTAAAAAAAAATAGGATTTTTTCTTTACATACATAATCGACCTTTAATGTTCCTATGCTGCGACACAAGCCTTTTCTCAGTAAGAGGGACTGGAATTTTTCTTTAGCTGTCTAATAATTAAATTCACTTTGGTTATTCTTTATTATATTTGGCATTTAAGAATAAATGTTTCATCAATAGATGAGGCCATTAGTCACCATTAGGACGTAAAATATGGAAGAATAATTGACATTACAGGCTGTGTCTCGGTAGCTTAGTTGTCAAAGTACTTAATCAAACGGACGGAAGTATATTTCCTTCGCTAAAATGATGATGATCTGTGATCTTTTTCTTGGAGTCGATGTGCAAGCCAATATGCAATATTTATCGCCAAGTATTCTACCTTATATTCACAATATGATACGATGTACTGGGCGAAGACCTTAATACAAAACCGCTTATGAAACCATACTCACTGTGGTGGTGCCATTAATCCAGAAATGAATCAGAATTCAGAGCAGGTTTTAGTTGAAACTACTGCTGATGTGTAGTTCTGATTTAACTCTGTATACATGTTGAATATTTTGGCAATAATTGCTACTCGTTAGTTATGTTAGTGTCTTTTAAATTGTGAGATATGTTCTCACAGTTCACTTAAATTGTGAGATTAGTTCTCATAATTTACTTGTATTGTGAGATAAGTTCTCGCAATTTCCGTAGGAATTTTATTTATTATAGGTTTACTTTTTTTGCGCGAATCCCATATTCATTTTCTAAAATTAAATTTGCTTAAGTTATTTCTTATTCTGCTAGGGAATCCCGTCAAAAACGGACCAGCTATTTCGTAGATGAGGCAACGAGACAGACAGAATATTTTAAAATTGTAATTCAATTTCAATCTGAGACTTTAATTTTATTTATTTGTATACTTAGACTTCGTTAATATTTGAAGTACAACCATCAAAATCGATCTCTTCCTAGTTATTTGTCTAAAAAAATATGGTGAATCTAGTTTTTCTCAATTGCTATGACTATTACCGTCTCTCCGCTTCATGTTTCCTCAACGTGTTTACGTCCCCTCCCCATAAATTCCGACCACTATACGTGTGAACATAAAACAAAAGAGTTATCTGAGCAATCATGAGATTGGAAGACAGATGGTGACTATCCTAAGTTGGTCCCTGGTGCCTTTAAAGTGATAAGAAACTGAAATCTGGATACACAACTGGCCATTATAATAATAATAGTTGGCATCACCGTCCCGCAAAACGAGAACCTTGTACAGTTTTTTCAAATAACTTGTAATCTGAAATTAGTCGTTCCGAATTGCCGTATTCTTTATATTTTTTTCTTTACTTGTGGTCTCCCTGGCAACCTGAGGTTACTTTATTCACTCTCAATTATTTTTTATATTGTTTACCACTTTATATAAACAGGAACTGTAAATGTGAGTACATCGTAGCCATTTATGTCTAAGTAGTTTATTGTTATCCTAGTTCATATTTTTTGATGATGTGTATTCTTACACATAGTGTATCCGTTTTAGTTTGACATTGCGTTCTCATTTGCTGAGAACCTTCTTGTAATTTTAGTCCCGACTTCAGGCTAATTATGACATAAACCTCCAATGTCCTCACATCCTGTTATCGGCATAATGTACCAGCAAATTATGTAAAAACAATATATTTTAAAAGAGTGTCCATGGAGTTTCTTGCCGGATTCTTCTCCATAGGATCAACTTTTTGGAACCGTGCAACTAGAGTTAATAACGTTTCATAAACGCTTGTGAAAGCTTATTTGAAATAAAAACATTTGATTTGATTTGATTGATTTGAAAGCGTTTTAAACATATAAATAATGAAGTTAGTAAAGAAAATAATTACGAATGGAAATATTTACAACCCCAATTGTGTTTATACAGTCTATATATTATAATTTACAAGTGCAAACCCACTTTCAGAAAACTTCAGACTAGCCAAGTTATTTCGAACAAACCCTAAAAGCAAAAACAGAGAAAGAAATAAAGTATCTCAATTTGGCACACGATGTCCTCGACTTGTGGAAGGTGAATTCAGCAATGACAATGGCCAAGTGATAGCCTAGTGATATGACCATTGGACTGCCAAGTCAAAGGTCTCGAGTTGGAATCCAAGGCACGCACCTCTGACTTTTCGAAGTTATGTGCGTATTAATAATTAATTATCACGCGCTTAAACGGCGAAGGAAAACATCGTGAGGAAACCTGCATGCCTGAGAGATTTTCTTGACGGCGTATGAAGTCTGCCAACCCGCAGTAGGCTAACGTGGCGGACTATAACCTAATCCCTCTCGTACTGAGAGGAGACCCGTGCCCAGCAGTGGGACAATGTAATGGGTTGATGATGATGTAATGGCCAAGAGCCTGAATTAACTTCTAAGAAGGCTCTCGTTGTGGCTAGATCAAGGGCTTTATACAGAAGGCAGTAGGCTCTTGGACACGGCTCGTTTTGTTAGGTTTCTTTCACTAGACCCCTGAAGGCTTGGACCATGCTCCCGATGCCGGTGGGTAACGATTTCTTATGTTTTTATTTTCTATATTACTAGTTGGCTCGACAGACGATATTCTATTTTACCAATTTTCTGCGCAATTTTCTTGGTTTTTGATTCCCTAAGAATCAAAGTATTATACAACTTAAAAAAAAAGATGAATGAAATCGGCAAAGTCATTCACAAGTTATGGCGTAAGGGAAATAGGGATCATTTTTAACCAACTTTAGAAATTTTTATATTTAAGTAGATAGGTAAATTTACAAAATATAAATAAATAATCCCTACTAATATTATAAATGTGAAAGTAACTCTGTCTGTCTGTCTGTCTGTTACGCTTTCACGCCTAATCCACTCAACCGATTTTGATAAAATTTGGTACTGGGATAGACTAAAGCTTGAGAAAGGACATAGTCTACCTTTTATTGTAAAAAATAGTTTTGAAGGGGTTGAAATAGGGGGTGAAAGTTGGGAGTTATGGGAGTTCGTCATTTTTCGGCGAGAGGGCCGGAGGCCCAATTCCCTTCCTTCTCCTTTTCTCCTTCCCCTCCCTTTCCCTAAATAGGCTCGGCAACGCATCTGCAACTCCTTTGGTTTTGCAGATGTCCATGGGCGGCGATGACTACTTACCATCAGGTAGCTCGCCTGCTCGTTTGCCGAGTTATAGGTACCATAAAAAAAAACCTTACTATGGTTGAGTGAAGAAGTAAGACATTTCATTATTTTATTTCACTTTTCATTTCAAATGTAAATAAGGTCAGCTCAAGTCAGCTGGTCACAAAATGGACAAGTAGAACTTCTCACCATATTTTACGCAACCCTAAACCTAGTTATTTTCTAAACAGTTCAGAGTTCAAACAACACTGGTCGAATAGAATTTTACTACCAGGTAAACCCATAAAACAAGGAAGGGGTGTAAAAACTGCTTGATACTACAGATCCGGGGTAAATAATGGGGTAACTATACCACCGATGAACATCTGATGGCCTATTAACAGAATTAATGGTGTTTTCTTAAGGTTTTAACGTGTTTATCTATTTTTAACCCCCGACGCAAAAACGACGGCGTGTTATAAGTTTGACGTGTCTGTGTGTGTGTGTGTGTGTGTCTGTCTGTGGCATCGTGGCTCCCGAACGGATGAACCGATTCTGATTTAGTATTATTTGTTTGAAAGGTGAATTAGTCGGGAGTGTTCTTAGCTATGTTTAATGCAAAATCGGTCGAGCTATAATGCAATTGTCGGGGGTTTTTTAAATTAGTAATTTGTGTATTTTTATTTTACAGCTTAAGTCCGTTACCATCGCTGTGCTTCGCCGGTATCCAACTCCACAGGTCCACAAATCCAGACTCCGAGTTGCTACTGAGTATTTCATAGAGAAACTCAATAATTCTTTGCTCGACCTGAGGATCTCACCGAGGACCTCCAGCGCTCCTCTAGAGGAGCTCTCTAAAACCTTAGGGCCACTAAACTAATGAGGCAGGTAAATGATCCCAGATTCATAGCAAGTGTAAGTGTTCTTAACATAATCGGTCTAGTATGTTCCCACTGCTGGGACAACGGCCTCCTCTCGGTGAGTGTGTGTGTGGGTGAGAGGGAGTGGGCCATAATCCACCACGCGAGCCCAGTGCGGACTCAGATCAAATAAAAAGTTAAGATAGAACTTTGCGAACAAAGAAGTGAGGCCGGCTAAAACTCCGCCTAACGGTGTACAACACACAATTACACGCACATATGTATTAGTTAACTACGCCTAATCTTGTTAGTCGAGCTTTCGATACCTCGATAGCTCGACTGACAAGATAAGGCGTAGTTTCGGTATACGTCTGTGCGTGTAATTGTGTGTTGTACACTGTTAGGCGTAGTTTTAGCCGGCCTCACTTCTTTGTTCTCAAAGTTCCATCTTAACTTTTTATTTGATCTGAGAGTGCGGATTGGTAGACGTCACATATCTTCGAATTGTTGATTCTAGGACATGCTGGTTTCCTCACGATGTTTTCCTTCACCGTTTTGTGAGCAGTGGTGATAAAATAATGTAATATAAAGTAAATTGCCTGTCTAGGTTTTAACCTACGGCTTACAACTCGTAAGTCGCGGCCATTAAAATTGGGCCACCACCGCTTAGAGGGGTCTTAAGGAAAGTAAAATTAAGACAATTGCGCAGAAAATTGGAAAATATCAAAAAAACTTAATTACTATTTTAGCTTTGCGTTTTTCTTTTTATATACTCCAGTTCTATACCTAAGTAGGGACAGAGAATATTGGGTGAGCTGGTATAGGTATCAAAAGGTCCATTACGTCCTCTACTTCCTTCATTCATTTCATTCATTCATAAATACCTCTGAAATTGCCCAAAGTCTACACAATACAATGCAAGCGGCGGATATATTTTTACTTTTCTTTTATTACTAAATCAACGTGGATAGAAATATCTGTAAATAAATTGGTACAATAAAATTTTACGATAGATGCTACTCATAATAAATGCTGTAATAGGGATGGGAAACACAAGTATGATATTACGGGATCAATTTATCGAGATAATTTAATTACACTAATAATAAACCATATGAACCAAAAGAGGTCCACTGATGAATAAAGTGGCGGTAGCCTAATGGCTAGGGCGTCGGACGTGCGATCATGTGGTTGCCGGTCGGAAACCCATTTATTGCACTACCAACATGACCCCACTCGTAGCACAAGCATTTAGCTTAGCACGAGGGGTTAACAAGAATACTAGTAATGTGCGACCAAAATTGCTAGTAAGATAAAAAAATCTTTCCGTAAACTCGGTCAACAGTAGGTACTGGTATCCAAAGACTACCAGCGACTTTTACCATGAATTAGTAAACCTAAGAACAGTGTCTATATAAAATTCACGGCTACTTTTAACGATGTGCATTACTCATGCAAAGAACCCCAAATCAAGGTTCAATTCCTCCCTCAGTCCCCGTCCTTCTCATTTTCTCCTCTCACTCCCCTTTTTCCTAAAGGTAGGCAGTGGCTGGGTGTTTTGTTTGCATTGTTTAGACAACGCTAAGACAACTGAATGGGTAGGCAAATGCATTTCGATTTCCTCACGATGTTTTCATTCATAATATTAATACGCACAGTCATGACTTCGGAAAGTCAGAGATGCGTGCCTTGGAGCGAACTTGAGACTGTTGACTAAGCAGTCCAACGGTCACATCACATGGCTAGCTGTTGTACTGATATCAAAATATATTTTTTTTATTTCATGGGACACTAAAAACTTTCACAATGAAAAAACAAGTTATATAAAATAACAAGAATAGTTGCTAGGCAATGTAGGTATAAAAATAATATTTTATTTGTGGCTAGCATTGTGTGCAACCTTCATGGAAGAACAACACTAGCTCCTCATCTTTTAGCCTTTCGCTACAACAAAAAAAAATCATCGTATCTTTAAAAATAATACCAGACCGGGAACTCTTTCATCTAGGCTTCCCGAAATATTGCAGTCCCGGTCTGAAATTTCGCATGGCACATCTCTAACTTCATTGCTACAATAAATAAGAATCGGCCTGGTGAATTTCAGTATACTTTTTACAGTTACTACGGACAAACTTTATGACTTTGGATCTTGTAAATGAGATTTTTATATTGTAAGTAAATATGAAAATACTACAGGGTAACTCATCTCACTCCATCACGCCTATTGTGCCCGAAGAGTTTGGCAGAGACTTACTATGAGTACACTGACACACGTCGATGAACTATAATTACATAGGTCCCGAATGATATGGGGTGAGTAATTAGCTCACCCCATATTAGGTACATTGAGGCCAAGTAAAACGGGTGAGTCAGTTACTCTATTGTTAAACTCGCATACCTAATATTATAACTATTGTCTTTACTTTAAAAGAGACCATGATTCTGTGGGTTTGTTTCGGCATTTCTTCTCAGAGGTCGTCAGATAGGAAATGCCGTTTAAAAACATTGACTTGTTAAAGTTTCTTTAAAAGATCTATTTATGAAAATAAATATCATTTAATCATTAAATTAACCGGCTACAAACAAAAACTCCAAGTACTACTGATACAATAACATTGGCGGGATTCATAACTCCTAAAAGTGATGGCCGCTAGTGCAAAAAGTTTCTCGAGTGGAGACCATTCATTAGATAAAATAATTTTTAATAAAAAAGTAAAACCGCCTTTAAAAAATAATAAAAATAATGTTAGGTATTGTAAAACAGTTTCGGAAGTCGGTGGCGAGTCGGTGGCGGAAACAAAAGATCCACTCAAATTAAAAGCCACCGACTTCCGAACACACCTAACATTATTTTTATTATTTTTTAAAGGCGGTTTTACTTTTTTATTAAAAAATATTTTATTTCAAAATTTTTAGTGATCACATCTTCAACAAATTTGAATGAGACCACCTCAAGAGCATACACTTTCGAATAAATAAAATGCCTTATATATTTTCTCGTTTTCCCGTCGGTTGGTTTTTAATTTACCTTAGTTACAATAACCTACTGTCAACTGCTAATTGCCTTTTACAAAATATTGCTTTTCCCAATGCAGGGACGTTGCTTATTGAGGAGTTCTCCTGGTACTTCACCATATGCGTTGTGACGAGCATAAAATGCAACTATATTAAAGTAACCAAATTGAAATCCCTAAAATATTACTGAGGAGTTGCGGTGCAGCGGTGGTCTTCATCATCAGTTTCACTTCACCAAATGAAACTTCCCTAGAGCAAATTCACGAGACTCCTAGTGCGAATACAATATTTAGAGATTTCCCTCGATTTATCCAGGATCCCATCATCAGATCCTGACCTGATGGCAATAGGATGACCTGGGGATTATACCTTTTTAAACAAAAAAATAATTTTCCAAATTGGTTGCACTATTTTCGAATAATGGGGAAATATACATACACCTACATACATACATACACTCACGCCTTTTTCCCACAGGGGTAGACAGAAACTATGGACTGCCACTTGCTACGACTCTTGCATAACTCTCTCGCTTCTTCCTCATTCATACATCTTTTCATACACACGCGCCGGTTGCGAGTACTACGCACCTGACCTTTTTGGAGAACCTCGCCGATAAGATCGGTGTACGTCCTTCTAGGGCGACCTCTCCCGACGCTGCTACTAACATTCGCCTTATAAATTCCATTCGTTAATCGTCTTTCATTCATTCTCTCGACATGCCCAAACCATCTTAGCATATTCCTTTCAATACTTGTCACTATATCATATTTCAGTCCGCAACGACTGAAAGATGATACATTAGGGAAATATACATTAGAGGTCATCCATGGTCTCTATCAACAGTTGGTCAAGTGGCCAAAATGATCCTTTCCGAGAGAAAATGCACGAGTTTCTTTAAAAAATTCAAAAATATTAAGTATAGGTTTGCCTAATATTTGAAGAGTTCCCTCGATTTCTCCAGGATCCCATTATCAGATCCTAATTTGCTGACAATGGGACCACCTCAAGAGTATATCCTTTCAAATAAAAAAAAAATCATAATCGGTCCGCAATTGACAGAGAAATCGGTGAACATACATAGAAAAAAAATATACAGAGTAACCTCCTTTTCGAAATTTCTAAAGTCGATTAAAAATAAAAGAAAATGACGGGACGGCACGAGATGGATGCATCCTTCCATCTCGTCTCTCATCAGGTCATCACCTGCAACATGATGAACGAATGGCCCGCAATATGATAGAGTGCATTCGTTCATCCCACGGAAGAGATAAATAACTAATAAAATAATAATAATGGGAGTAAAGCGGCGACACTGGTTCTAATACAAAATAGTAGCTAGGGCCTTTCCAACCTTATTTAGCTCTTCCGTGCTTCATCCCATCTAAAAGGGGGCTATAAAAAAATCATAATGAAGCATATGGACTGCCTCGTTGGTCTAGTGGTCCCAATCGCGACTGCTACGCTAGAGGTCTTGGGTTCGATCGTCGAGCAGTGTTATTGAGTTTGTCTATGAAATTCTCAGTAGCAGCTCGGAGTCTGGATTTGTGCCCGGTGAATGGCAATAGGCTCGCCCCCTATTACATGGGACCCAAACATACCGGCGAACTGTGGGTGTACAATAAGTACACCTCTGCCAAACCCTTCGGGGAATACAGGCGTGATGGTATGTTATGTTATGTTATGTTATAATGAATATCACTAGATTTTATTTTATCACTTTGCCGGATAACAACTGAATACCTAGCCAATTCCAATGAAATTATTTTATCAATTCGTACAGTTCGCAAAACATGCTTTTGTCGCAAAATGCTCGCGGGATTCACAAAATCTAAAGTTAAAGTGACCGGTTCCGCTGTCGATAACTAGTCAACAAAGTTATATTGCCTGTATCCCAAACTTTCAAGCCCCATCATCGTACCATCGCGCCAGTATTTCCCAAACGGTTTAGCAGAAGTGTCCCTTCGCACCTTACTTTCTTATATTAACCCCCGACGCAAAAACGACGGGTTATAATTTTAACATGTCCGTGTGTGTGTGTGTGTGTGTGTCTGTCTGTGGCAACGTAGCTCCCGAACGGATGAACCGATTTTGATTTAGTTTTTTTGTTTGAAATGTGAAGTAGTCGGGTGTGTTCTTAGCTATGTTTGATGAAAATCGGTCGAGATATAATGCAATTGTCAAGGGTTTTTGAATTTTTTTATTTAGTGATTATAGTAAGGAGAACTTATATATTAAATAGGTAACGATATTATCGAACCAATTCAAGCCTAATAATTTGACCATTGGACTTCCAAGTAATAGAATTTAAGTTCAAATCATAGGCACGCGCCTCTCACTTTTAAAAGTCATGTGTGTATTAATACTTATTTTTGTTGTGGTAGGGCCACGCTGTTCGCAGCATGAATGGGCCGGCTTGACCGGGGAAGTACCACACTCTCGCAGAAGACCGACGTCCGAGTAGTAGCGTTTCGTTACTGCGCTTCGTTCGGTGAGCGAGAGGGCCGGAGGCCCAATTCCTCCCCCAATACCCTTCCTTCTCCTTTTCTCCTTCCCCTCCCTTTCCCTAAATAGGCTCGGCAACGCAGCTGCAACTCCTTTGGTTTTGCAGATGTCCATGGGCGGCGATGACTACTTACCATCAGGTAGCTCGCCTGCTCGTTTGACGAGTTATCCCATAAAAAAAAAAAAAAAAAAAAAAAAAATGTAACATAAAACATAACATACCATTACGCCTGTATTCCCCGAAGGGTTAGGGCAGAGGTGTACTAATATACACTCACATGTCGCCGGTATGTTTTGGTCCCATGTAATAGAGGGCGAACCTATTGCCATTCACCAAGCACAATTCCAAACTCCGAGCTGCTACTATGGATCTCAGATCAAATAAAAAGTTAAGATGGAACTTTGCGAACAAAGAAGTGAGGCTGGCTAAAACTACGCCTTGCCGTGTACAAACAAATTTTACACTATATAACAATACCGAAACTACGCCTTACCTTGTCAGTCGAGCTTTCGATAGCTTGATAGCTCGACTGACAAGATATATATATAATATTAGGTATATAGAGTAAAATTGTGTTTGTAAACGGTTAGGCGCCGGAGGCCTCCCCTGAATCCCCCTGAAGGCCCCTTTACAGTCTCCCCAGGAATGTGCCCTAACAGGCGTCGCACAGGGGGGTTCTGGGGTGGTCTATTAAGAGGACACAGTGCCCCCCTCTATGTGCTGATGGTGGCTACCGGGGTGGTTTTAGTGGGTAGAAATCCCACACTGTCCGGTCTGATCCCCAAGGATCGGTCGCCTTTTGAAGGTTTCCCCCCGTAAACAAAAAAAAAAGCTAGGTACATGTACTAATCATAATCATAATCATTTATTCTTTGTCAAACATAGGTACATGATATAGATAGAATATGATTCAGTAAGCACGCTATGATTTGCCTCTAGGGCGCACAAATTATATTAATGTCATTCAATTACATAAAAAGAGAACAAGCAAAACACATTATCAAGAAACACTGTTAGAACATATTTAAAAATAGCTTTCTGCCCACGGCTTCGCCCGCGTGTTTTCTCATATAAACTTTCATCCCCTATTTTATCCCCTCGGGGGTAGAATTAATCAAAATCCTTTCTTAGCGGATGCCTACGCCAAAACATCTACCTGCATGCCAAATTTCAGCCTGATCCGTCCAGAGGTTTGGGCTGTGCGTTGATAGATCACTGTCAGTCAGTCAGTCACTTTTGAGTTATATAATTATATTTAAGAATTCATAAATAACAATGTTGGTTGTTGTAATACTTTAAATTAACAAATAAATAATATGTATATCATAATCAATTCGTATATTTCTAATATTGTATAAATTGTACTAAAACATTCTACCTTAGTATTTACCTTAATATATACATACGCCTATAATGTCGAATTTGAATACCGTTTCCTAGTAAATTTGAATTCGCCAGTCGGACGTGCCTTAAATATCTCGTTAGGGCGTATTGTTAGGGTACGATCATGCGGGTGAAGCCAACAGAATCGATATTGAAATGCTAGGCTACGATTCAGAGAATATACAATTTATTTATTGCGTTTCGTATGGTGAATGTGGAGTGCCGGAGGCCCAATTTCTCCCTCCCTTTTCCTTAAATAGGCTCAGCAACGCATCTGCAACTCCTTTGGCTTTGCAGATGTCTACGGGCGGCGATGATTATTTACCAACAGGTAGCTAGCTCGCTAGTTTGCAGAGAAACCCATAAAAAAAAAACTTCCTCATTGTGAGCTTGAAGTGGCGAAGGGCTGGCCACGTCATCCGCATGCGATCGGACAGGTGGGCGAGGCTAGCTACCGAGTGGAAACCTCGTTATACCATTCGAAGACCAGGTCGGTCGAGGAAACGTTGGCGAGATGATTTCAATCGGTGTCGCCATCGGTGGAAAGAATACTAGAGTTGTGAGGTGAAGTGGTAATAAATTAAATAAAATTAGTATTCCATTACATAATTATCATGTTTTAAATAAATATAAGGATATTATGTATGTAAATAAATACGTTTTGTTAGAAATATAAAAAGCGTTACATGCTAGTTGCGCCACCTAGTAATACTTGTAAGAACTAATAAGAAAATGGTGCACAGTGTGCATCTACGTAGCTCTTTTTTTACCATGCTTTTTGTTATTAAGGTAGATAGGTAATTGTTACTGGTCCAAATTAAATGCCAATCTTTAATTACTTATTAAGGATTGTCCCTGTAATGTGTCCATTTTCGAATAGCGCCATCTAACCATATAATGTTATACTACTGCGTTCCTCTGTTGTAGTATGTTTAAAAATAGTACGTTTTTAACTTACTAGATAGCAGCCTATATTCATAAAACAATTTAAAATGAAATAAACTAATAATTATTATTATGCAATAAAAACTATAATTATATGTATATACTTTAATTATTAATTAATTGAATTAATTTGAAATGAATCAATATCAATAAACTTTTGCGAATATTATTATTAATCAATTAAATGTAATTAAATAACTTTAATCGGGTTTGTTATAAAAGGTAATAGAAGTTTGGCACAAGGCACAAGTCCCAACTCTGAGCTGCTACTGAGAATTTTATAGAAAGCCCAATAACTTTTTGCTTGACCGGGAAATCGTAACCCCTCACACTCACTTGCACCACTAGACGAATGAGGTAAAAAAATTACAAACTTCTTCTTTTGTGTAATCGGTTTAAGATAAGAACTCAATACAAACTTGCTTAATCAGATTTTAAAATCTTTACCAATTTCACCATGCCATACCCTAGACCCATCTTCATCCCACCTGTATTCCCGCAGTAGGTAAGAATACTGCATAAGTACCCTTTTTATGTTTTGGATTTGAAATAAGAACACAATAGTTTCTTAATTTAAATCTGTCTTAAATATCTTCTTATACCCTTTTTTGTATAAGATTTTGAAATAAGAACACAATCGTTTCCTAATTCAAATCTTTCTTAAATAACTTTAATCTTAAAAATTGAAGCGTCGGTAGCCTAATGGCTAGGGCGTCGGACTTGCGATCATATGTTTGCCGGTTCGAACCCCACCCATTGCACTACCGACGTGAACCCACTCGTAACACAAGCATATTTAGCTTAGCACGAGGGGTTAACAAGAATACTAGTAATGTGTGACCCACATTGCTAATAAGCTTTTATTTAAAAAAAAAAAACTTTTTAAATATTACCATACCCTATTCCCCGTCTCCACCCACCTGTATCCCCACATACCTACCCTTTTTTGTATTAGATTTGAAATAAGAACACAATAGTTTCTGAATTCAAATCTGTCTTAAACATCTTTGCAAACATTACCATACCCTGGTCACAGTGGTCACCATGTCGATCCAACTTGTATGTCAGCAGTATACTGCATACCTAGGTACTCTTCTTTTTGTATTAGATTTCAAATAAGAATACAAGAGTTTCTTTATTCAAATCTGTCTTAAATATCTTTGTAAATATTACCATACCCTATTCCCCGTCTCCACCCACCTGTATCCCCACATACCCTTTTTTGTATTAGATTTGGAATAAGAACACAAAAGTTTTTTTAATTCAAATCTGTCTTAAATACCTTTGCAAATATTACCATAGTTACCCTATTCCCCGTCTCCAGTAGTCTCCACCCCGCCTGTATCCCCACATACCCTTTTTTGTATTAGATTTGAAATAAGAACACAATAGTTTCTTAATTCAAATCTGTCTTAAATACCTTTGCAAATATTACCATACCCTTTTCCCCGTCTCTCCCCGCCTGTGTTCCCGCATATACCACATAAGGTATCTCGTACCTCATTACGGCACCCATATTGGTTGCTCGTTATCTCGCAGGCTGTATGCACGACTTCTGTGTGAGGTAGTCGAAATAAGAGGCATTGTATACCATTATCCCCGTGTGCAATGCGTTCGAGGTAACGGGAGTTATTTAGGCTATATATCTACCTATTTAGTAATACACAAAAACCAATCGAAAACCTTTTTTCTTTACATTCTGTTTGACCTCAAAAGACTTCCAGACTCGATTCCCGTAATGTACGAAATAAATTAAATTAAGTAACGTTTAGTATAGGATCCCGCCATACAACGACCTTCACCGAGATGCTTATTTGATGGAACCTATTTAATATTTAATTTAATATGTCAATAAATATATTGCATATGGGTTGCCTAGCAAATTTCAGTCCAGGATATGATTAAATAATAATTTAAATTTTTATTTTTTTTAAATTAACCCATATGCAATATATTTATTGACATATTAAATTAAATATTAAATACGTTTCATCAAATAAGCATCTCGGTGAAGGTCGTTGTATGGCGGGATCTTAGACTAGTTGTAAGAAACTTCGGTGCGCGAGACAGACTCAAACTTGACCAGTTTTTGTTGTTTATTTACTATCTAAGCTGTGCTCTGGGCCCTGCTAATAGACTTTTTAATATTCCATCTATTTGGTAGGTATGTATTTCAACATAGCAGAGCCTTCTGTCTACCCCTGTCGCAAATAGGCATAAGTTAAAACAGACTTATTGGTTAAACACTAACAACAAAAACAACAACTTTTGTTCTATGATTTTTGAAAGAATTCATCACACTTTTATACAGGCATTTAGTGCAAAAGGCAGGAGCGGGGTGCGGGGCTCGGGCGGCGGGGAAATCGAAATGTGTTAGTTAGAACAACGAAATCTTGAAACTTTGTTTTTGGTAAATGATTTTATTATGGGATAACTCGGCAAATGAGCAGGCGAGCTACCTGAAGATAAGTAGTCGTCGCCGTTTTAGACATCTGCAATATCAAAGGGGTTTCTAATGCGTTGCCGAGCCTATTTAAGAAAAAAAACCGGCCAAGTGCGAGTCGGACTAGCGCACGGAGGGTTCCGTATCATTACGATTTATGACGTATTAAAAAAAACTACTTACTAGATCTCGTCCAAACCAATTTTCGGTGGGAGTTTACATGGTAATCTACATCATATATTTTTTTTAGTTTTATCGTCCTCTTATTTTAGAAGTACAGGGGGGGGGACACATTTTACCACTTTGGAAGTGTCTCTCGAGCAAAATATTAGTTTATGACGTATTAAAAAAAACTATATACTAGATCTCATTCAAACCAATTTTCGGTGGAAGTTTACATAGTAATGTACATCATATATTTTTTTTAAATTTATCGGTCTCTTATTTTAGAAGTTACAGGGGGGGGAACACATATTTTATCACTTTGGAAGTGTTTCTCGCGCAAACTGTTCAGTTTAGAAAAAAATATATATTAGAAACCTCAATATCATTTTTGAAGACCTATCCATAGATACCCCACACGTATGGGTTTGATGAAAAAAAAAATTTTGAGTTTCAGTTCCAAGTATGGGGAACCCCCAAAATTTACTGTTTTTTTTTCTATTTTTGTGTGAAAATCTTAATGCGGTTCATAGAATACATCTGCTTACCAAGTTTCAACAGCATAGTTCTAATAGTTTCGAAAAAAAAAGGCTGTGACACGATCGGACAGACAGACAGACGGACATGACGAATCTATAAGGGTTCCGTTTTTTGCCATTTGGCTACGGAACCCTAAAAAAAGGAAGGGGAAAAAGAGAAGGAAAGAGACTAAGGAAAGGGATGGGGTATCCGGCGCTCCACACTCACCGTACGAAACGCAACAGTATGCATACTGCTACTTGACGTCGATATTCTGTGGTCCCCGGTCATGCTGACCCATTCATGCTGGCATATGGATATGCCAGCGAAGCACTACTACTACAAATTTATACTATGTTTTGTAAAAAGTCATAAAACAAAAACTGTTGTTTATGTCAGTCTTACAGTTATCTATACTTACCTAACCCTGCATATGTAACTTATTTTAACTCTTCGCATTAATATTCAAAAGGTATGTTTGTCCTTTTGTTTTCACAGTAGTTTTGCGTTGCATTCTTAACTAGTTTGCGATATAGACTTGCGAACTACTTGTAAAGCGCTTTAAGTTTCAACGCGCAATACAGCGGCTACGCTAACTATGCACTTAGGTACAAAAATTTCTGACTGCCTCATTAGTGGTCGAAGCGCAACAGATCAAATCAAATGATTTTATTTCAAATAAGTATTTATGGAACGTTATTGACTCTAGTTGCACTCGTCACTAGTGAAACTCCATGGTCACTCTTTTAAAATAACTGTTATACTAACTAACTATAATATAATAAAACGGAAAGATTTGATTATTTGTTTGTTTATTGCATTGAATAGGTAGGCTCTGAAAGTACTAACCGATTTGAAAAATTCTTTCACCAATAGAAAGCTACATTGTTCCTGAGTGACAAGGGCTATATATTATTCCGTAAAATGACAAGAAACGTATACTCGACGCGGGCGAAGCTGCGAGCGGACAGCTAGTAAAATTACAATGTAGGGCAATACTTAACAGGCCTTTTGAAGAAAGCATAGCCATAGCAGCTTTAACGCCTGTCCTAACTGACGGCATGATCAGTCATCGTGTATACTCCATTTGGTTAGGTACTTAACTAAAGGTAAACAATAAAAATGGCGGCGTTCAGGGCTCTTCAACCTTTATTACAATGGTATCTTATGAATTGGAATTAACCAAATGGAGTTTAGGTAGCTCAACCAATAATTATTTGTCTTCATGCGAAGCTTTCGGCTTCCAATAAGCAAAAATTTTGTTGAGAATAGGTCCCTAGTGTAAGTGGTTTTCCAAGCCAGTTAATCACAAACAACAAAGTCCACACAAAGTTCTAAACAAAAATAAGTACAAGTTGATAAAACTTGATAATGACTACAACTTACACTGTTTTCTGTCTTAGCTAGAATTATCCAAGCACAACGTAAATTGTAATACTTTTCATACATTTTCAACGATAAAGTGCAATATAGATCGCTAAATTCATATTTTTACAAATAAAGTATAGGTCTAAAATTTATTCAGCATGCATAAATAGTCCTGCATTAAAACCCGTCGCGCGTCAGAATTACAACCTAATAATTAACAACCTTTGCGGTATCATGCGTCACTTAAAGGTCTTAAACTTAAACTAAATATCTAAAACTCTAAACAGTAAAACGTTAAAGCTCTACAGAACAAGAAATGTGTCGCGGGGCACTGTAACATAAAAACACAAAAACAAAACATACAAACAGATCACACAAACATTTTTGTCTCTAGTGGGAATAAGTATTCTTGACCAAACCCGCGAAAGTAAGTTTTTTACGTTTTCAAAGAAGTTGCAGATCGACCCATAAAAAATAAATGGGTCGCGCAGTAATGTATAAAGGATGAGTTTACATGACGCGAGAGAAAATTCAAGGCCCAGAGAGAATAATTATAATACTGGACAACTTAAAATTCCAACGCAAGTATATAACTTGATTTTCCAATTTCGTTAGGTAGGTATTTATTTAAATACCTAAATACATACATAAATAATATTGGTGAAAACAAAAGATCCATACAAATTATAAGCAACAATTTCCGAAACTGTTAACAACATAATATTTTTTTTATTCGGTTATACATTTTTTTTAACATACCATCTGCCTGTGTTCCCCGAAGGTTTAGGCAGAGGTTACGGTACTAATGTACACCCACAGTTTGGGTATGTTTAGGTCCCATGTAATAGGGGGCGAGCCTATGTTCATTAACTTGGCACAATTCCAAACTACAAGCTGGTATGTACTGAGAATTTCATAGATAAAACAAGTTGAGCGAACCCAGGTCCTGTTTTTATAGTTAAGTTATTTATTTCAAGTTAATTTATTTGACTTAAATTCTAATCATTATCTATATATATATATATAAAAATCAATGCCACTTTCCGTTGTAATTTTATAACTCAAGAACGGGCTCACCTATCCCAATCAAATGTTTAGGCTTTGTTCGGACTATTTAGTAGATGGTTTATGCGAAGTTTCCACAAAATCGGTCGAGCGGTTCTTCATTTATCACATTTTTCTACATAGATTTATTATTGTACAGAAAAGTCAAGAAAACACGCGGGTGAAGCCGGGGGCGGAAAGCTAGTAACCTATATTTTTGGGTGTGTCAGATTCTCGTGAAACTCATAGAATCCCGTACGCCCCAAATTCCATATAAACCAATCTTTATATCTTTTTATTTCCCTGTCAGTCCCGGATCTCGAAACATTTCTTAACGAATTCTTTAAAGGTAATAATTTGTGTTGCTTAAAATTAATAGCTTTGAGATTCTCGGATGTCTGTATGGGTATGTCCTGGTAAAACTGGATGTGAATTGAGGTCAAGAAGGAGGTTGTGGAACAAAGGCTATGTGTTTCGATACTTAGGCTTTCAATAGATTATGTTTTACTAAATACTAGCTAACCTGTGCCCATTTCGTTGCGCGGCAATCATTTTTTTCTTTTTTTATCACAGATAGGCTTACGCTTGACAACAACTTGCCTGATGTTAAGCATCGAAGTGGTCTACGATGGAGCGCGCTTGCCTAGAAGATACCTTCTCACTCTCGTCTTAAAGACACCCAAATTGTAGGTCTCAGGGAACAAAGATTCCGGTAGCGAGTTCCACAATAGAGAGGTACGCACTATAAATGTAGACGCAAAACGCTTCGTGCGAGATTTAGGCACTTCCACCACGTAGCGGTGGCGCCTTGCCGTAGCTCTGCTCGTCCGATAGTGGAACGGGGATTTTACTTGCTTAACTCTCCAACTTCTCGACTCTTCTGACTAAACGCTGGAGCAAGCGAGTTCTCGAGTGGAGACCGCGTCTAGGCAAACGTAGTGTAGGGCGCCCGCCGGCCAGATGGAGTGGTGACTTGCGGAAGGCAGCTGACAGTGTCTGGATGAGGAAAGCCGAAGATCGGTCTCTGTAGCGTTCACTAGGAGATGCCTACGTCCAGAAGTGGACGAGTATGGGCTGATGATGATAATGATGAGCTCTCCGACTTACTTTGCAAATCAAACTTCCACAAAAATTAAAAGTATTTTCATTTTTCAGGTTTCAGTATATAGCCTATGATACTCACAAATAACGTGGCTTTTTATTGGTCAAAGAATTTTCAAAATCGGTCCAGTAGATCCAGAGATTACCCTCTACAACCGCACACACTCACAAACTTAATCTCTTAATAATATTCGCATAGATTAGTTGACTCGTAATTACTTATTTGCGGCCAAATGGTAAACTTTGGCAGCCGTCGGTGCTGCAATGCAAAAAAATGCATATCTGGACTTTCGACATACAATTTTCTGCCATCATCATAATGAGCCTATTGCCGTCCACTGCTGAACGTAGGCCTCCCCCAAAGAGCGCCAACCATCCCGGTCTTCGGCAGCTCGCATCCATCCACTGCCAGCGGCTTCAATTTTCTGTAACACAACTTATTTTTAGATTCAGTCCGATTGCGTGCGGCAAACAATTCACTTAGATCTAGATTGGTTAAACGGGATCTTATCGGGTCTTCATTCATGACTTTACAGTTAAAATTACGACTAAAAATATACCGGATACGAGACCTGTTTTCAACCAATCTGTTTTTTGGTTTTTCTATAAAATTCTATTTTTTTTTTTTTTTTTTTGAGTTGTGGTAGGGCCACGCTGTTCGCAGCATGAATGTGCCGGCTTGACCGGGGAAGTACCACACTCTCGCAGAAGACCGATGTCCTAGTAGAAGCGTTACGCTACTGCGCTTCGTTCGGTGAGCGAGAGGGCTGCAGCCCCAATTCCTCCCTCAGTCCCCTTCCTTCTTCTTTTCTCCTTTCCCTCCCTTTCCCTAAATAGGCTCGGCAGCGCATCTGCAACTCCTTTGGTTTTGCAGATGTCCATGGGCGGCGATGACTACTTACCATCAGGTAGCTCGCCTGCTCGTTTACCGAGTTAACACATAAAAACAAATTCTATGTCAGCCAGTCATGACACCAGTAGACACGCATTATTTGTCAACCTTGATAAAATAATTCATGTAATAGCGTGTTCTAATTTTAGCCGCGACATTGCTATGTCCTCACCCCTATATTTTGTCACGCGATATGGCTTCCTTGGTAATTATAGCCAGCTTTATTCTAATGGCGATGATAATTAAATAAAGAAGGTACAGTCACGTGCACAAATTTGTAGGTACATTCATTTTCATATTAAACATCCATTTCCTCTGAAAATTATTGAAAAGGTCAGGTGCGTAGTACGCGCAACCGGCGGGTGTGTATGACCAGATGTATGAATGTTTCGTAGTAAGTGGTGATGGTTTCTGCCCCTGTGCAGAGGGAAAAAGGCGTGAGTGTATGTATGTAATGATAACAATTATGAGATTTTGTGCTGACAGATAATTAATTAATTCGATATTTTAATGGATAACAAGAAGAACATTTCTTTTTTTAAAAGAGTTTGTTAGTTTGAACGCGCTTATCTCTGAAGCTACTGATCAGATTATAAAAAATCATTTTGTACATGATAGAACATCCACAAGAAGGGCTATAGGCTATCTAGGATCACTCTACGACCCTTAGAAGCGCGGCAAATCAGGTAAAACTGCGGGGCATAGCTAGCGTGTACATGATAATATTGTTGCTCGCGAGTGTACCAGATTGGGTTTCTAAGAGGTAAAATATTTAGTGTTTGCGTTAGTTTGATAGTAAATTTAACTGGTTTGGATGGGCTAGGCTAGGTAATTACGCTCAATACTCAATACCTACATTTAAAATACGATCACGCCTGTATTATCCAAAGGGTTAGACGGAGGTGTACTAATATACACCCACACTTCGCCGGTATGTTTATAGGTCCCATGTAATAGGGGGCGAGTCTATTGCCATTGACCGGGCACAAATCCGGAACTCTAAGCTGCTACTTAGAATGTCATAGAAAAATCCAATGACACTTTACTGGACCTCGGAATCGAAACCAGGACCTCTAGCGTAGCAGTCGCGCTTAGGACTAATGAGTAAAAAAATCTACAGTTGTTATCACACAATTATACATTTTCTAAGTAAAAAAAAAAGGCTGTTAAACTTCTAAACCAACCTAATCTATCGCATTAGAGTTTAAAACTAGAACAGAACTTTATAATCGCGCGGTTAACCGGCAAAGTTTATATTTATACTAACATTTAACGGTAATTATAACATTTCGTGTTTAACCACGATTAGCCAGAACTTTGGAAAGACAAACTTTTTAGCTAAATTCAGAATTTAGATTAGAATTGTTTAGTGACTTGTGGCGATTTAATAGCTGCGCTAATGGATGGACAAGGTTAAGCTGCGCTTGCCAGTCAGCTTATAGATGGGTGACCATTTAAAGCACATCGAAAACCCTCGGTGACGACCGTCCGAATTGTCAAAATTATGAAAACCAAGTGTTTATTATTATATAACCAATTTTATTAGTAGAGTGATCCTTTTTATTGCGTGTGGCAACTGGCAATCCTCATGGAGTTCCGTCGGCCTGGGAAGGCATTGGCGAGCGTCGTACTCCACCCGTAGTCGGTGACATACTGACTTAAAGCCGACGGGTGTTACCTTCGCCACTTTTTGATGGGATCACGGGAGCGAGTGACATTCCCCCGCGATCAGTAGAGTGAGCCCTTTTTTTGCGTGTGGCAATTCTCATGGACTTCCGTCGGCCGGGGAAGGCGATGGGTAGCGGACTTCAGCTATAGTGGGTGACCTACTGACTAAAGCCACATGAGTGTTTGTTTCACCTCGCCACTTTATGCCAGGGTCACGGGGAGCGAGTTTGCGATAGTAGTGTAACCCTTTTGCTATGGTGTGGCAATCCTCATGGACTTCCGTTAGCCGAGGAAGGCGAGGGGTAGCGGACTTCCCCTATAATGGGTGCCCTACCGACTAAAACCACCCGGGTGATTCGCCATACCAGTTTTTGTTGGGGCCGTGAACTCAACAGATAGCAGTGTGACTCTACCCTAATCTAATACGCAAGGTAACAAAAACAACAGACTGCCTTTGTTATCCAGACCCATAAATAAACTTTTACGGCCGGAAGAATTTTAGCATAGACACTATATTTCTAGGTCAACAGAATATCTGATACCCTCGAGGTAACAAAAGAATTTAAGGTAACACATAAGTATCTACATAGTGTTTTGTTTTTATTGGATTTCAACTTCTACCTCTACCTACGAGTATTAACGGTAAAAAAAGAACTTGTAAAGGCTTTTTGTATTTTTAGGCATTTTTTATGCAAATATAATTAAGTTATTTTAGTGAAGGAAAAATATAACTGCGGGCAGGATTCGAACCTGCGTCTTCTGGTTAAGTACACCACATGCTATGACCGCTAAGCCACCGCGGGTCCCACCCACCTAGACGCAGGTTTGGATCCTGCCCACAGTCGTATTTTTCCTTCACTAAAATAACTTGTAAAGGTATTTTCAGGATTAGTTCAGGTAACGTATGCGGTAGATATTGTTGGAGAGTTTGCTTATCTTTGATTCTTTATTTCTTTCTTTTTTATAAAAGCTTATTAGCAATTTGTGTTGCACATTACTAGTAATCGTGTTAACCCCTCGTGCTATTACATAGACCTAAATATACCAGTACCTAGCCCTTCAGGGAAATCAGGCGTGATGGTATGTTATTGCAATAAATAATAGCAACATATTCTATTTTCAACATATGCGTGTCGTCTCCAACTTTTTCAAGACCAAAGGGCGCTCTTTTATAAACTTACACCTGTAGCAGATACGCGAAATTAAACTCTAACGATATGAAAATAGGGCTATGTTATCTGCTTAGTCAGGATGGTTTACAGAAATAGGTTTGGCTTGATAATACATTTATATGATTTATAATATTGTATGTTCATGGGTGGTCGTAGGTACCTTCGAATGAGCCACATGCTATTTTGCACCCTACGTACTACCTACTTACATATATATGAAAAATCTTTTTAAAGCAATTTTTAACAAAAAAGTAAAACCGCGTTCAAAAGATAACAAAAATAATGTTGTCTGAAACAGTTTCGGAAGTCGGTGACTTTAATTTGAGTGCATCTTTTGTTTTTGTCACCGACTTCCGAAACGGTACAAAATTATCCTTTCGTATTTTTTAGGCATTTTCCATGCAAAGATCACCTCAAAGACGTAAATAAAAAATGTGAAGGCAAACTTCGACCTGGTGGGCGGGACTCGCGGTCGCTTAGCGGTCATAGCGTCTGGTGTGCCTAACCAGAAGACAAAGGTTCGCAGTCGTATTTTTCCTTCACTAAAATAATTGTACAAAATTATTTTTATAATTTTTTGAAGATAGTTTTTTTTTTAATTCAGTGGCCTAGGTACAAAGAGTCTATACATATATGCACAATGCGCGAATGCAACAGCATGTTCCTCTACGTCTAATTGTTTGCTGAACCTGAAATCCTAATGAATGCTACAATTTTGTGCAAATTTCAAACGTGACATCATACCCACACCTCATTTTATCACCCTGAGTAATGGATGCCGTTACTTTTGGCCATAAAAAGGTGACATAATTGTCTAAACACTGTTAGGTCATGGCATCGTCTGTCCCTGAAGGTGAAATCGGGTTAAATGTCAAATATTTTTAATGATGAGGTACACGGCAGTAATGACCTATGGTTTTTTTCATGGGATAACTCAGCAAACGAGCAGGCGAGCTAAGTACCTGATTGTAAGTAGTCATCGCCGCCCATGGACATCTGCAATACCAATGGAGTTGCAGATGCGTTGCCGAGCCAAGGGAAAGGGATGGAAGGGGACTGAAGCGACTGCTACGGAAAGTAATACTTACTGTATTGCTTTCCGTATCTTTTTTTAATTGATCAGCGGGGTTGCAAACCCTTTAAAAAAAATGTAAAAAATCGACTTGTAAAAGTGTCCTGAAAAGATCTATTTACAGAAATAAATATCATTTCATTTAAATATCATTTCATTTCATTTCTTTAGTAGAAAAAAATAGGCTCAATTCAATTCATTCATTCATTTGCTTATTTGCTTAGGTTTCGCCCCCTATTACAGGGGACCTAAAACATACGGTGTGGTTGTACATTAGTACACCTCTGCTTAACCCTTCGGGGAATACAGGCGTGATGGTATATATCATCATCATCATCATAACAGCCAAATGAAGTCCACTGCTGAACGAAGGCCTCCCCCATAGACTTCCACAAGGGTATGTATGTTATATTAAAAATAGAATTCAGTTTACAATAGTCAAAAGCCATAAGAAATGTCGGTAGGCACCTTTTAAATAAAATACTCCAACATTTTAACACTTTCAGTTATAGACAACAAACTTAGGAACAGACAAACACTTTTTCTTTCTAAACAAAGCTTCTCACACCAAAATAAACGTTTGTTGGGAACAGCGCCGCGGTTACTAATTAGCAGGCACCTCGAGATAATGTACTCTTTTAACCACAGACTTTTGAATCGATTAGAATAGGAATATATACAGGGACTTCGCACAGTGTCAATGTAGATTTATACTAACATAAAATAATATTAAACTATACGTATAAACTTTCTTTTTGAATCACTTTATCTATCGATGAAATCCGCATTAAAATCTGTTTCGTAGTTTAAAGATCTAAGCGTACAGAGGGACAATTCAATTCAAATAAGCGTTTATGAAGCGTTATTGACTCTTGTTGCACGGTTCCAAAAAGTTTATCCTATGGAGAAGAATCCACAGACAGACGCTAGATGGCAGGACTTTGTTCTTTTCTATGTAGAGATAGTACGATTGGCTTGTCATCGTCATTTTAATCCGCAAGGGAATTGTGGACGTATTTTGTTTTTAGAGTGCGACACTTTTTGTGACGAATGTTCCCATTCATCTACAAAATACTTTGACCGATTGCCTGTAAAGGGTTGGTGATTTATCAGCGATTGTTCTTAGGTAATTATAATCGTGCTGACTCACTAGGGAGTGCGGCAGTAAACATTTTTCGATCATAAAATGGAGTTTTTGACTTTTCGAAGTCATGTGCGTATTAATAATTAATTATCGCGCGCTTAAACGGTGAAAGAAAACATCGTGAGAAAACCTGTATGCCTGAGAGATTTGCTTGATGGTGCGCGAAGTCTGCCAACCTGCAGTAGGCTACCGTGGCAGACTATAGCCTAATCCCTCACGTACTGAGAGGAGATCCGTGCCCAGCAGTGGGACAATGTAATGGGTTTATGATGATAAAAAAGGGTGTTTCTGTTAAGTTGCGCTTTTTTTATCCAGAATCGTCAAAATCGTTCTCTTAGCAAAAGTAGTGTCATCATCATCATCACCATCATCATCATATCAGCCTATTTCCGTCCACTGCTGAACGTAGGCCTCCATAGAAAATAGCGTGAAATAAAGGATTCCACCATAAATATCAATATACACTACTATCCGCTAAGATAACGATTTTTAAGCAAAAGTTTTAGTACACACAGCTACACATCAAGCTATAGAAATCCAGTTTAGTCTGACCTCCCATTTAAAAGGTTCGCCGTATGATTCAAAGCCAGCCTATACTGGTTTTGTATAGCTTGATGTGTCGCCGTGCGTACTCAATTTTGAATAAGTTAATGTCGCAATTTCTACTACCATGAACCTAGAATGTGGAATAGACGTATAATTTGCAAATAACTAAAAAAATATTTTAATTTGGCGCCCAGAAACGATACCACTCTATGTCTTCTTAATACTATATACAATCATGTGGCCGCCTTATAATAGAACAGCGTAAGCGACAAAAAGGCTTCGGCGTTTACACCTTTTCGACAATTCTAATGTATACCCTCCCGCCTTTTACTTTTAACTTCTAAGAAGTGTTGGTATACCTGCGTGCATTAAGTTTGTGATGCACATGGCCTTTGCATGCTCTAATAAAGAAATTCTCAGCTGGCACCGGAATTAGGATTTGGATACAGATAAAAGCTCGTTGTTTCATGTCAAAGGATTTAAATAAATATCATCATCTGTGAACTGAACTATGGGTGTATTATTTACCTGTTGAGAGATTTTTTGACGGCGGATGAATTAAATAACCCTTTAATTACTTAAAAGTCAATGATATTGAAGTTATGAATATTCAGATTTTCACAATATTGAATTTGATTCCGGCGTGTGAAGTCTGCCAACCCGCAGTAGGCTAGCGTGGTGGACTACAGCCTAATCCCTCTCGTACTGAGAGGAGATCCGTGCCCAGCAGTGGGACAATGTAATGGGTTGATGATGTCTGTATTTTTCAAGACTTCTAGCCTAGCATTAGCACTTAGGACCACTAGACTAATGAGACAGTGGGCATTAGAAGTAAAATAAAACTTAATTATCTTTTTGTATTTTTTAGGCATTTTCCATGCAAAGATTATTAAGTTATTTTTAGTGAAGGAAAAATACGACCGCGGGCAGGATTTGAACCTGCGTCTTCTGGTTAAGTACACCAGACGCTATGACCGCTAGGCCACCGCGAGTCCCACCCGCCAAGTCGAAATTTGCCTTCACATTTTTAATTTACGTCTTTGAGGTGACGTATAAAACCTTATTATTGTAAGAGATGGGTGTGTGCCTCTATCCTATTTTAAAGTTAACTTTTGCTACAATGTAAAGTTGCAAAAGTTGTTCCTTTTATTTCCAATGTGCTAACCTTTAGTTTTTAGATGTATTTATTTCAACACTAAATGAGGAAAAGGTTCTTAGATCATGGCACATACATATCATTACGCCTGTAGTCCCCGAAGGGGTTAGGCAGAAATGTGCGTGACATTTCGACAGAAATTTCGCCGGTATGTTTAGGCGAACCTATTGCAATTAATCGGGCACTAATCGAAACTTCGAGCTGCTATTGAGAATTGCACAGAAAAACTCAATTACACTTCGCTCAAACTGGGAATCAAATCCAGGATCCCCAGCATAGCAGTGTGTAGTAGTGATCCATCCTTAGTGCGACTGCTACCATAGAGGTCTTGGGTTCGATTCCCAGATCGAGCAAAATGTTGTAGAGTAGAGAGAAAATAAAACTTCTGACTCTGAGTCTAGACTTTATCTTTAGCATAATCTATTATTATCCTAGATAGCTATTCTCAGGTGTTGGTTAATCTCACGCCCTTACCCATCACATTATCTAAAAATAGCACCCACAATAAAACACAAAACAATTTCTTTTTAAAATAACGAAAAAAAAAAACTACTTTTTTTACAAAACCGTTGCACTTGCGCATCACATCATACGACTTAGCTATTGTTAAACGGGTTTTCAGCTGGAGTTAACAACACTATATCTATCTCTTTCTTTCATCTACAAAATCGTACGCCTATCCCTCTCACTCACGGTGTCGTGCTAAGGATGGAGGCACAGGGGACGTTTTTTTATTTAAATTTGAATAAATTTACACTTTTAAAGAAAGGTTTTGAGTTTATATAAGGTTTTTGAACTCTTGCGCACTTCGTCACATAGTGGTGCGATTATAAAACCGATTTTATGGTGGTTGGTTTATAACTGTATTTTATAACTTGATAGCGGTTGACAAATTGATATTTACTTAAAATAAACCATAAATATTTTTGATTTGACTGCCTCATTAGTCTAGTGGTCCTAAGCGCGACTGCTACGCTAGAGCTCCTGGGTTCGATCCCCAGGTCGAGCAGTGTTATTGGGTTTTTCTATGAAATTCCCAGTAGCAGCTCGGAGTCTGGATTTGTGCCCGGTTAATGGCAATAGGCTCGCCCCCTATTACATGGGACCTAAACGTACCGGTGAAATGTGGGTGTACATTAGTACACCTCTGCCTAACCCTTCGGGGAATACAGGCGTGATGGTATGTTATGTTATGTTATTTTTGATTAGCTTTCCGCTTGCGTGGACTATATGTTTCTTTTCATTTTATGAGATAATGTATAGCCTATGTCACTCATAAATAATGTACTTAGCTGTCTATTGGTAAAAGAATTTTCAAACTCGGTTCAGTAGATCCAGAGATTACCCCCCACAACCTCACAAACTTACAAACTTAACCTCTTTATAATGCTAGTATAGATTAAAATCTAACTGCCTCATTAGTCTAGTGGTCCTAAGCGAGATTGCTACGCAAGAGGTTTTGGGTTCGATTCCTAGGTCGAGCAAAATGTTAATGAGTTTTTCTAAGAAAAATATTCTCAGATTTGAACCTCGCCCCCTATTACATGGGACCTAAACATACCAACTAACTGTGGGTGTAGGTACATTTAGTACACTTCTGCCTAACCATTCCGGGAATACAGGCGCGATGGTATGAATTTTAAAATC
The DNA here is from genome assembly GCA_958496365.1 of Subacronicta megacephala. Taxonomy (NCBI): domain Eukaryota; kingdom Metazoa; phylum Arthropoda; class Insecta; order Lepidoptera; family Noctuidae; genus Subacronicta; species Subacronicta megacephala. Next base: position 1,594,932 of record OY292537.1, read on the forward strand.
TTCCGTTACTTATGTATTTGAAAAAAAAAAGGTGGTGCGAGACAGTTGTCCTTAAAATCTAGTGGTCACAAGCATGGCCGCTGATTGTAAAGTTTTGGATTCGACTCTTATGTCGAGCAAAGTGTTATTGGAAAAAAAATCAATATTTACTGTTGTTCCTTTGGGCACGGGTCATCTCAAAAATAAAAGGATTCGGCTATAGATGACTGTCAAAGGGCCATAAAATTATATCAAATAATTAATGCGTAAAAAACATTAAGATCCTTTACATTGCAAAGTCAGATAAATGAAAGCTACAAAAAGAACAGTTAATATGGAAAGATTTATTTTCGTTTGAGAATATTTTCTTTTTCTTTCATTCTTTCAAAAGATTAATCACTGTTGTTCTGATAGCATGATTTGTAGGGTCCCTAATCAAAGTCTTGTTTTTTTTTAAATGTTTAATTACTTTTTCTTTTATTTTGTTTTACTCGAAGACTTTTGTAATTTGTGTGGTAAAGGACGACTGTTTTTAAAAAAAATATAATCCTGCTTATTTTTTTTTATTTATTTTTTTAGCATTAAATATTGCGAAAATTTCACAAAGAAATGAATTTTCTAATTAAAGAAAAATTCTAGTGAAAGAAAAATTCAATCTCAGGCAGGGTTTGAACCTGCGTCCCTCTGGTTAAGTACACCAGACGCTTTGCCAACTAAGCTACCGAGACCACTGCCTGTGATGTCGAATTTCTCTTCCACCTTCTACGTCTTGAGGCGACGTCGGCACCATCTATTGAAGACATTACTATGTCTTTCAACCAACACGACTGCCTTTACAGGTAGTTCAATGTCGAACGATGTTGCCTTACCGTATTATGCTTATTTTTTTTATCTCTCGCCTCAAGACGTAGAAGGTGGAAGAGAAATTCGACATCACAGGCAGTGGTCTCGGTAGCTTAGTTGGCAAAGCGTCTGGTGTACTTAACCAGAGGGACGCAGGTTCAAACCCTGCCTGAGATCGAATTTTTCTTTCACTAGAAATTTTCTTTAATTAGAAAATTCATTTCTTTGTGAAAAATATAATCCTTATCAAAAAAGAAAAAACGCCTTAAAAATTTATAAAAATAATGTTATGTCTAAAATAGTTTCGGAAGTTCGTTCGTGTAATTTGATTGGATCTGCTATTTCGTTTAAAAAAATAATACTCGCAATGTGGGTTTCTTGTTATCTACTAGTTTCTTGTTAACCCCTCGTGCTAAGCTAAATGCTTATGTTACGAGTGGGTTCACCTCGGTAGTGCAATGGGTGGGGTTCAAACCAGCAACCACATGGTCGCAAGTCCGATGCCCTAGCCATTAGGCTACCGCCGTTTCCTACTTCTGAAATGTTTTAGACTGGGACGGTTAGAGCATTTTGGGGTATGCCTACATTCAGCAGTGGATGTCAATCTATATTATAACTCAAAGGTGACTGACTGACTGACTGACTGACTGACATAGTGATCTATCAACGCACAGCCCAAACCACTGGACGGATCGGGCTGAAATTTGGCATGCAGGTAGATGTTATGACGTAGGCATCCGCTAAGAAAGGATTTTGATTAATTCTACCCCCAAGGGGATAAAATAGGGGATGACAGTTTGTATGACTATGAGAAAACATGCGGGCGAAGCCGTGGGCGGAAAGCTAGTAGACTCATATTATGATGATAATGAATCATAATCATTTATTTGCCTAAACGAGATAAAGAGAGTGCTTATCTAAATAATTACATTGGAATCTCTTACTCTGCCTTTAAGTTCGACGTGAAAAAACACACCCACATTCGCCGGTATGTAATAGGGGGCGAGCCTATTGTCATTAACCGGGCAATAGCCCAACTCTCAGCTGTTACTGAGAATTACACAGATAAACTCAATTACATTTCGCTCGACCTGGGAATCGAACCCAGGAACTCTAGCGTAGCAGTCAAGCTTAGGACCACTAGACTAATGAGGCAGACTACTTGATTTGGTCAAAACAAAAATGACTGCAAGATATTTTGATGAAAAAACGGAACCCTTATAGATTCGTCATGTCTGTCTGTCTGTCCGTCCGTATGTCACAGCCACTTTATTCCGAAACTATAAGAAATATGCTGTTGAAAATTGGTAAGTAGATGTATTCTGTGATCCGCATTAAGATTTTCACCCAAAAATAGAAAAATAGACAATAAATTTTTGTAACTTCTAAAATAAGGGAATGATAAAACTAAAAAAAATATATGATGTACATTACTATGTAAACTTCCACCGAGAATTGGTTTGAACGAGATCTAGTTAGTAGTTTTTTTACAAATTCAAATCATTTATTTGTTTTAATACGTCATAAATCGTCATGGTACAGAACCCTCCGTGCGCGAGTCCGACTCGCACTTGGCCGTTTTTTTTTACCTTTCAACAGTGTATTAAATAACATGCAAACAAACATTAAGTCAAATAAATATCGTAATTTAATAAAAACACAGCATGTCCACTAACTTCCCGATACCGAATCGCCGCGTGCGCACACAGACTAATTAAATATCTCACACGAAGTTCAAAAACCCGAAACTGAATCATTTAAGAATTTTTCTGAGAAGGCTATTGGTTGTTCCTTTACTTTTTTTGACTAAGGAAGCAAAATACTTGTGTAAGTTGAGCTTTAAATTGTGAAATTCGGAACACATATTCTGTACAGAGGTTTTGGTTGGTAGGTATGCCAATCCAAATTGGCAAATGGAACAATTTCTTTTTTTTTTATGGGATTACTCGGCAAACGAGCAGGCGAGCTACCTGATGGTAAGTAGTCATCGCCGCCCATGGACATCTGCAAAACCAAAGGAGTTGCAGATGCGTTGCCGAGCCTATTTAGGCAAAGGGAGGGGAAGGAGAAGGAAGGGGGTTGGGGAGGAATTGGGCCTCCGGCCCTCTCGCTCACCGAACGAAGCGCAGTAACGAAACGCTACTACTCGGACGTCGGTCTTCTGCGAGAGTGTGGTACTTCCCCGGTCAAGCCGGCCCATTCATGCTGCGAACAGCGTGGCCCTACCACAACAAAAAAATTGTTTAAGTCAGGATATACAGCATAACATAACATACCATCACGCCTGTATTCCCTAAAGAGTTAGCGGAGCTGCACTAGTGCATATAGGTACAGGCAGGTACATATACACCCATGTTTCGCCGGGATGTTTAGGTCCCATGTAATAGGGGGCGAGCCTATTGCTACTATCCGGGCACAAATCCAGACTCCGAGCTGCTACAGAGAATTTTATAGAAAACACAAAAACACTTTGCTCCACCTAAAAATCGAACTCAGGACCTCTAGCACTAGACTAACGAGGATACAGGTTGGCACATTTATTATAGACTTTTTTTTTTAATTTATAACTTTACTAATTCTCGGAGCCGCCAGAATTTAAACGCACATCAAGGTGCTTTTATTAGACATACTCCATCATAAGGAAAGTTGCCAGCTAATGAAACCCCAAGTGGTTTTCTCTTCTCTTCTCTTTTCTCAAGCCAGCCTGGTGGACTATACTGACCTCAGATCAAATAAAAAGTGAAGATAGACGAAGACGAGGCTAAACCTACGCCATGCCATGTACAACACACAATTACACGCACACATGTATTAGTTAACTACGCCTTATCTTGTCGACGCTACGATAGCTCGACTGACATGATATGGCGTAGTTTCGGTATACGTGTGTGCGTGTAATTGTGTATTGTACACGGCATGGCATAGTTTTAGCCGGCCTCACTTCTTTGTTCGCAAAGTTCCATCTTTACTTTTTATTTGATCTGAGATACGGACTAAAACAAGTCATCTTACAGGAGACCTGTCCAGTGATCTATATAGACGATGAAGAAAAACGATAATGCTTACGTTGTTTTCCTTCAACATCTATACGCATGCCAGAGATTTTTTTCTATATGGCATGTAAAAACTGCCAACCCGCACAGCGTAGTGGACTGTACGGACTAACACAAGTCACACAAACAGAACACCCGTCTAGTGACAGGGTTTATGATAATAAAATATCATGGTACGAATAACTCTATTTTTAAACCAATGAATGATTCTAAAAGGTTACAAAATTATTGTTAATTTTTTGTTTGAGACGTCCATTTATTATTTAACGTGACCTGCAGAATCCCATTGTCTTTTTTACTGATCAAACAAAAACATGATATATTTGAACTTTTACATTTAAATTAATTCTATGTATCTACAAACTGGCTGTGATATTAAGTTTCTCTCTAACTATAGAATAAATTAATCTTTTAAAGTGTAAAATTTGTGAGGTTTAACAAAAGGATATTGAAAGAAAAGGACGTAGGTACTGCGTCAACTTCAAATAATTTGGATTCAGGGCAATAATGGTTGGCAGTCCACAACGGTTTGTTTCTCTAGAAACCTTCTGCCTCTCACAACTAAACTGTGGAATGAACTGAAGCCTGCAGTATTCCCGACCCAATACGACCTTCAAGTGCAAGTGCAGTGATAGCCTAGTGATATGACCATTGGACTGCCAAGTCAAAGGTTGGTTCGAATCCAAGGCACGCACCTCTGACTTTTCGAAGTTATGTGCGTATTCATAATTAATTATCACGCGCTTAAACGGTGAAGAAAAACATCGTCAGGAAACCTGCATGCCTGAGAGATTTTCTTGACGGCGTGTGAAGTCTGCCAACACGCAGTAGGCTAGCGTGGCGGACTATAGCCTAATCCCTCTCGTAATGACAAGAGACCCGTGCCCAGCAGTGGGACAATGTAATGGGTTGATGATGATGATGATGATGACGACCTCCAAACCTTCAAGAAAAGAGCGTACTCCCTTTTAAAATGCTGGCAACGCACTTGTGACTCCTCTGGTGTTGCGGGTAACCATGGGCGGCAGTAATCAGTTATCATCAGGCGATCCGTCTGATCGTTTTCCTACTACCCCATAAAAAAAAAGATGATACCCTTGTTTTTGTTTTTTTTTTTATTCATGATAGGCGTACGCTTGACCGCCAGTTCGCCTGATGTTAAGCGATACTGCGATCTACGATGGAGCGCGCTTGCCTAGAAGGAACCGATTCACTCGTGATTTAAAGACCCCCAGATTATAGCTATCGGGGAAGACCCACTCGGGAAGCTCATTCCACACTTCAGCGGTACGCATGATAAAAGTGGACTTAAAGCGTTTCATTCGGGTTTTTGGGATGTCCACCATGAACCGATGTCGCTTTTTTGTGCTTCTGGTCGTCTGTTCCCTAAGAGGTTCAGCAAAGGTCTTAATACTGCCATGAAACCACAATGATTAATAATTAGCTTTCCGCCCACGGCATCACCCGCGTGGTTTCTCGGCTTTTGCATTTAAATTTTCCCGTTTTTGCAACATTTTTCATTTATGCTCCGCTCCTATTGGTCTTAGCGTGATGATATATAGTCTATAGCCTCCCTCGATAAATGGGCTATCTAACACTGAAATATTTTTCAAATCGGACCTGTAGTTCCTGAGATTAGCGCGTTCAAGCAAACAAACAAACAAACAAACTCTTCAGCTTTATAATATAAAAGTATAGATATATGTAGATAAAAATACTAGCGTTTTGGGGAAGGATATTAATATCTCTTTTTTTTTAAGATGAGAGTGAATCCGCATGCAACAACTAGACGTAATCCATACATACATACCATGATGCCTGTATTCCCTGGGGAGGCAGAGGTGTACTAATGTACACATATGTATGTTTAGGTCCCATGTAACAGAGGGCGAGCCTATTGCCATGCCCCGGGCACAAATCCAGACTACGACCTGCTACTGAGAATTTCATAGAAAAACCCAATAACACTTTGCTCGACCCCAGGACCTCTAGCGTACCTATCAGTTACGCTTAGGACCACTACACTAATGACTAAACTAAACTACACACTACACTTCAGGCAGTCCATACTAATATTATAAATTCGAAAGTAACTCTGTCTGTCTTTATGTTTGTAATGTTTTAACGCCTAAACAGCTGAGCAGATATCGATAAAATTTGGCAAGAGACAGGGGAAAGAAAGAAGGCTAACATTTTATCTCAAGTTCTTTGAGGTGCGAGTGAATCCACGGGAAACAGCTAGTTTAAAATACGTAAGCTTTTTTCACATAATATTTCTTATAATACATTCGTGATCTAATAAAATAAAGAATTCAAGTTCGTCGGCAAAAACTATAGTAAGGTAAAAAAGATGATTGCATATCCTGATAAAAAATAATAAAATCTACAATTTTAATCAACACAACCAGTTTTTATGCAAATATTTTAAAGAAAGATATCATATATCACATATTTTAACATTTCTAGTTTTAAAGTGCTGTCTTTTTTTACCTTTAAAAAAATACATACAATACCAACACGCCTATTTTCCCTAATGGGATTGGCAGAGGTGTACTTATGTACGCCCAAAGTTCGACGGTATGTTTAGGTCCCATGTAATGTAGGAAGCCTATTGTCATTAACCGGGCACAAACCCATCTAGACTAATGATTCATTAAAATATGATTAAAATAAAGGGGAAGCGGCGGTAGCCTAATGGGTAGGGCGTCGGATTTGTGATCATGTGGTTGCCGGTTCGAAACCCACCCGTTGCACTACCGACGTGAACCCACTCGTAATACAAGCATTTAGCTTAGTTCGAGGGGTTAACAAGAATACTAGTTATGTGTGAAACACGTTCCTAGTACATACGGCTACACATCAAGCTATACCAAACCAGTTTAGACTGACCTCTCATTATAAAGACTTTCCACTCAACCCAAGGTCAGTCTATAATGGTTTTGTATAGTTTGATGTGTAGTCGTTCGTACCTAAGCTTTTTTAAAATTAAAATACTTACAAGTCTTACAACATATTATTTTTAAACTATATAGGATAAATAACAATCATTCTAATATATACTGGTTAGCAGTTAATGAGATACTGCTTAAATAGTTAAAGGGTGTGATTTTTTCACTTACATGCATACAGGCTGTGCAATAGGCATCGCAAACGAAATAAATGAAAATGTTAGTTGAATTAAATAATATTGCACGGAATTAAAAATCTGTTAAACTGAACACTAGTTTATTTTAAAACAATAAAGACACAACTCAAAAAAATAATTAAAGAGTCACAATAATAAAAATCCTCTTAAACTGTTGTGCGTGTACATGTTCTTTATACCGTCGGTAGCATAATATTTCAACCTGCACCTCTACTTACTCTTCGAACGCAACCCACCGCAATAGTAGTCATAAAACAAAAAAAAAAACTCTGCACTCTCTGAAGTATGAGTGAGGGCAAAAAGAAAAAAAGTACCACTTTTGCCTAAAGCGAACCGGTCTACGGCCAACTTCGCTCCACTGCGTTTGATTAACCGAAGGTCAAGCATTTTGCCAGATGCGAACCAACTCCCGAGGCGACCGCACGTCCCTCGGCGCTCCGCCATAAAAAACTTTTACGTACCAAAAATAAATCGAACAAGTAATTTTGAATAAAGAACGTGTGTTAAACAAGTAAAATTTAAGTTCAGAATGCCGTTTTTGTTTTAATTTTGAGTGCAATTGTGTTTAAAAGTTGTTGAGCCAAAGTAGAAAGTTACATTGCATTGACAGGAATCCAAGTGGTTTCTCATGTGTTTTAAAGTTTTGTGCTGTGTCTGTGTTTAAAACTAAGGAAGTTTCGCTGTTTCGGTAAGTTGGCAATTTTGTATTGATTATATTTTAAATTAAGAACAACTACATTTTTCTCCCGGAATACGTTTTGTGTTGGATCTCTTTTTGTGTCTACGCAATTGTTATAAAACCTCTTTCATTCGTTCGGATTGGTAGAATAAGTATAATCTAATAAATTACCTATTTAATAAAGTATTAAAGATATAATTAAGTATTAAACACTGCAGTGTTATCCCTTTAATTAAATAATTACCAAGATACTTTAATTAGCACACGAAGCAACTGTAAAGTTAATAAAACAGACGACATTGTATTTTATGCCGATATTATGTTAAAAGGTGAACAGGTATCTAGGTGTGAGTTAGGACAACTTCAAGACAGTAACGACCTAAGTTCGACTGGTTTATAAACAAATTTAAATAATGTGTTATCAACTTTTATCGTAGCTAAAGGAGTAAGAATAATATTATAGAATTTACTTACAAAGAACCGGAACCAAATAATATAAAAAAAAAATAAGTAAAAAAGTTTTTAATAAAAGAAAATGGCCCAACAATTGAATTCTATACAATAATATAATTTATAAATTTAAAATTATTTTTAAAACAAATAAAAGAATTAAAACGGAGATACCTACCATTATGCAGGAAACATTTAAAATTTAAAACAGTTTCTTTAATAGCAGCTAATAGGTACCTATCTACCAGAGTGAATTTAAAACTGAGATTAAAAAAATATAATAGATACGTTACCTATCTTTTATAATTTGACAACACAGATAGTGCTTCCTATCCTTTAAAAAAAAATTAAACAAGTTTTTAACCGACTTCTTTCTAATAATATCAACATATTGTGGGTTGTACACTTTTTCTCTTTTAAAACAGGGTTAATATATTAATTATAGTATTTTTTAATATCTTGCATACCTATACATTGTGCCTTTGAGGCTGCAAAATTTTAAAAATCATGTTGATTTTGAAAAAAAAAAAAATTTATTTGATACTTCCAGATCAGGCAATAAGAGACCACTTTGACATTGTTACTAGGTACTATATTAGTCCAGGAAAAGACTGACATAACTCCCTTTACATCGTCTTGGGAATCCATGATTACAGATAATATTTGTATGGGTACTCGACTTCTTGAACTCGACGTCTTCTTAGGAAGACAGCTTATGCATTTTTAAGTCAATATTAATCAACGAACGTGGTAAATATTTAGGTACAGGGATATCTTAGTTAAGCCATTTTTAGCTCAAAAAAGTATTAAAAAGTGCCATTCTAAATCGCATTAAAACAAATTGAATAGCAATTAATAACCGTTTTTTAACGATTCCGCATCTTTGTTTACCCACGATACAGAATACTGATACCAAAAACTTTATTTATTATTCAAGACTGATAAAAAAATAATGAGTGAAACCAGTTTAAAAGATAAAATAAATTAAGAATGTCTTAGTTCGCTGCTCAACACACCATTCTAGAGAAGAGAATTTTCGTGTTATCGTCATTCCTGACATGTATGAATTTGTTTTTTTTTTGTCATTGGGCCTCTTCAGCCGACGCTCCGTGTTGCCAACCAAATTTCATCCTCCAAAAATGGCACTGCACTGAAACAAGTTTATAGACTACGTGCTACGACTACTTTTCCGCCCGCGGCTTCGCTCGCGTGGACGATACGTTCCTTTTCATTTACGAGATAATATATAGCCTATGTCACTCAGGAATAATGTAGCTTTCCATTGGTGAAAGAATATTCAAATCAGCTCAGTAGAACCAGAGATTACCCCCTACAACCTCACAAACTATATATCTAGAACTAGATATATTTTTTTGTTAGGCTTAGTTCTCGGCATCCGTATGGCTGAGGGTAGTTGGGCAGCAAGGCTGGTTAGACACAGCAGTGGTAGTGGGAACGGTCAAAATATTCTATTTTTTTCATGGAATAAATCGGCAAACGAGCAGACGAGCTGCCTGATGGTAAGTAGTCATCGCCCATGGACATCTGCAATACCAAAGGAGCTGCAGATGCGCTGCAGAGCCCAAGAAAAGGGAGGAGAAGAATAAAAGATAAGGAAGGGGAGGAATCAGACCTCCGGCGCTCCACACTCACCGTACGAAACGCAACAGTATGCATACTGCTACTTGACATCGATATTCTGTGGGAAGGTAGTACTTCCCCGGTCGTGCCGATTCATTCATTTATTTTCTGAGTCACGGGTCTCCTCTCAGAATCAGATGTATTAGGCTATAGTTCACTACGCTATCTGACTCTGACGCTGAATACCTCATTAGTCTAATGATCCTAGGTGCAACTGCTACGCTAGGGGTCTTCAATCTGATTCTCAGGTCGAGCAGTATTATTCGGTTTTTCTATGAAATTCTCAGTAGAAGCTCGGATACGTGCCTGGTGAATGGCAATAGGCTCGCCCTCTATTACATGGGACCTAAACATACCAGCGAACTGTTGGTGTACATTAAGTGCACCTCTCCCTAACCCTTGCCCAACCACCACGCTGGTCTAAAAAGGGATAGTTAATAAATGGTTATACAGGGTGTTTGGTGCATCGTTTGCCAAATGAAAATAGCCGATAGAAGAGGTCATCAGCTATGTCTTCAGGCCCAAAAACTCATTCCTTGTCACACCAGTTTTTTTATAACAACTTTTGAAAATTTATTTGGAAAAATTCCAGAACTCAGTATTAAACCTTTAAATTAAAAAAATCTAATTAGTATTACGTTTAAATTTCAGTTTAATTTTGATGTCTACTCTTGTATGGTTCTATGAAATTCAAAATTACTTGCTAATAACACCTAGTTCCTTTTTAAAAGCATCACAAAGTTTTTTGAAAAAGATGAATTTTATTAAAGCTCAACTTAAAATTGTTGTAAAAAAATAAATAAAAGCGATTGGGATCTTCGAATTCTTTTAAAATGTTCTCTAGTCTGTCCCCTTTGTAACGGTATGCCATAAGCCAAAAAAAACTTTTGTTAACTTCACTAATTTTACGCAGTCTCTTATCTCTTTCTTACATAGGGAACTAACTATCCTGGAACATGATTTTTTTTTTATTAATAAGAACCTAATTACCAATTTTATTAAAATTGTCCGAATCTATTGGATATGCACGCGCGACATCTTCGGAGAAAGAACTTGTTTACGCATCGTTAGTTGAAGCTAGGGCTTTTGTCACTATCAAAGCAGAAATACGTTTACGCACCACGTCAGTCAAAACAAGATATGGCGCGTGCATACACAATAGAGTCAGGCAATTGGAACAAAATTTGTAATTAGGAATTAGGTTCTTACTTTTTTATGGCATAACTCGGCAAACGAGCATGCAAGCTGCCTGATGGTAAGTTATGTTCACTGCCCATGGACAACTGCACAACCAAAGGAGTCGCAGATGCGTTGCCGAGCCTATTAAAGGAAGGGGGGGGAGGAGAATCGTTTTCTCCCCCCCCCCCCTTTCAAAGACAAAAGGAGAAGGAGAAAAGAGAGATACTGAGGGAGCAATTGGGCCTCCAGCGCTTCACACTCACCGGACAAAACGTAACAGTATGCATACAGCTACTTGGCGTCGATATTCTGTGGGAGGGTAGTACTTCCACGGTCGTGCTACTACTTACTACTACTTTCTTATTTTTTTCTTGTTCGAGGAAAGTTTATACGGTGTCCAGCACATCAAGCTATCACAATATGTCAAATTTTCTCAGTGATTTTGAGCTTAATCGTCAACATTTTAAGGTTTAAAATCATTTGAAGAAATTTGACAGTTATGTATAACCTGATGTGCTGGCGACTGTACCATATGTAAGAAAGAGATAAGAGACTGCTTAAGAGTCAGATAACACTATCTTCCTACTTAAAGCATGATTAAATGCGAAAACTAGTGCTACTTACCGTAATATCGAAAATCGGTCTGATGTGCCTACTATTACACATTTAGCAAATTAGTGAAGTTAATAACAGTTTTTTTTGCTTATGGTATATCGTTGGAAAGGGGACAGACTAGAGAACATTTTAAAAGAATTCGAAGATCCCAATCGCTTTTATTTATTTTTTTACAACAATTTTAAGTTGAGCTTTAATAAAATTCATCTTTTTCAAAAAACTTTGTGATGCTTTTAAAAAGGAACTAGGTGTTATTAGCAAGTAATTTTAAATATCATAGAACCATACAAGAGTAGACATCAAAATTAAACTGAAATTTAAACGTAATACTAATTAGATTTTTTTAATTTAAAGGTTTAATGTTGAGTTCTGGAATTTTTCCAAATAAATTTTCAAAAGTTGTTATAAAAAACCTGGTGTGACAAGGAATTAGTTATTGGGCCTGAAGACATAGCTAACGACCTCTTCTATCGGCCATTTCCATTTGGCAAACGATGCACCAAACACCCTGTATAATGTGATGGACTTATATTGGAGCGGAGTTATTTGAAAGTTCATGGCACTCACTTCCTAATGTACTAGGTTCCGGGTTAACAGCTGACATTATGTACTCATACAGCTCAGTCAATGTCACATTATAGTGGCTTAGGACGTACACGATTTTTGAAACGAAGTTCCTTAACCCGACTTGCGGTAGTGGTTGGATCGTCACGTAAGGAAAAAGCATTATGGTTCCTTTCGAAACGTTCGGTTCCGTTCGGCGTTGTTCGGGTACTATCGTCGAGTGCTGGCCGCCATACTTGTTTACGTCATGGGTTAGTTAAAAGGAGTGTCCCTCGCGAGTGTGACATTGTTGTTCTCGTCTCTATCGCTCACAATGCGAACGCGAGCCCCAAAGGTGAAACAACAATAATATTTGCATCATTTCCGCGCGTATTTCTTATGTTTCGAAATTTGGAGATTACTCTTTAAATATGGTTATATAGAAGATTATCTTTTTGTAAAAGGATATTCATTATATTATCTAGGGACCCCATGAGTCAAAAACGGTTCTGTATTGATACATTATCTTGAAATACTAGCATTATAAAGGTGGACTGTTTTTAATCGTAAATTACGAATCTTTAAGCTTTTGTAACTTTTTAACCGTATATTGAAATGAAGTTTTGTGTACAAGGACCACGTATTTTAATGATAAGATTGTTACTGCAAAATTTCAATGACGTATATTGGTTAAAATTCTAGATAGGACCAAACTACATTTGTATGGAGCGCGGAGCGAAGATTATCCTCTTAATAATGTGACGCTCGGTTCCGTCCGGCGTAGATCGGACATTATCTTCAAGCGCTGGCCGTCATACTAGATATACTTAGTATAATTTCGTTACATACTTCCCCGGGAGCGAAGCCACGGGCCAAAGCTGATATACATTTTATTTTTGTATTATGTCATAGTAAATCACAAAATCAAAGACAAGACAAATAACTATTATCCCAATTTACAGCGAAAGAATAACAGACAAACAAAGATTGTTTATTTTTAAAACAAGAATGAAGTTATTCCATTTTAAAAATAAACATGATTCTGATATTGCGAATTATGTATTCAAACTTGACAACAACATTCGAAATTTGAATGAAAAAGAAAAATAATAAATGAACAGGCAGGTTGACGGTCACAAAACTAGTTTTGTTACGTGTCTTTGCTCGCCTTGGTACACATATCCGTCAGTCAGTTGACATTTTAATATAGGCTTGTATTATTGCACTTTTGGTAGGTAAGTATTTTTTATATTGATTTAATTTACCAGCATTTTTTTTAATCGTCTTGAATTATGCATCGGAGAAAGTTCTTCTAGTTGCCATTGAGAGACATAAGTACTAAACAAAGTCCACAAAAACAAATAAAATCTTCTTCGTAGATTACATTTTTACAGTATTCATGGCTTCACAGACATATTAGTATTGCCTAGAAGTCGGCTTAGCATCGGCAATCTACTTTATTTCTTTTTGCAACTTTTCGAAAGTGAAATATTATTCGTTTTGGCGTATCCTTGTTAACCTATCCGAAAAAAAAATACATGTAGCAAAATCGTGTTAAAAAAAATTCAGCTAGCCGTTTCCTATGTTGAGATCGGTATCCGAAACTGTTTTGCACATAAAATTATGTATTAATCATTTGTTTTTTTAGGCATTTTCCATGCATAGATTATAAAGTTATTTTAATGAAGGAAAAATTCGAATCCTGCCCGCAGTCGAAGTTTTCCTTCACTGTTGTTTCACGGTGGGTTTCGGCAACCACATGATCGCAAGTCCGACGCCCTAGCCATAGCCATTAGGCTGCTGCCGCTTCGATATTTGTATTGAGGAGACACTGGGATAACATCAGGGTCACTACTGTAGAGGGGCGATTTGTGATCCCCCTCCAAATCCTATCCTCCTGTTATCTCTCTCCCTCCATAAAGGAAGGTTCATCGGACCTGGTTGGCCGCGGCCCGACTGACAAATAATTATCAATCGTATCTTCGGTATCAATATTTACCATGACAAAGAGGTGTACCCTACTGACCTCCTTAAGAGTGTGTTTCGGCCGTGAAAATGTCCGATATTTTTAGTCCTTGAAAATATTAAAAAAGCCGTACTTGTTTGATAAGACTGTGACGTATTTTTATCATTTATGATAGCCAAATTGTGAGATAGGAACAATGATAGTAGAGTTGATCGAGTGGAGACCGCGACTCGGCAAACGTAGTATAGGACGCCCTCCGGCAAGATGAAGTGATTTGCGAAAGGTTGCTGGCAGAAGCTGGATGCGAAAAGCGGAGGACAGGGTGAAATAAGTCTTTGAACTGGCGGTAGCCTAATGGCTAGGGCGTCGGACTTGCGATCATGTGGTTGCCGGTTCGAAACTCACACATTGCACAACCGACGTAAACCCACTCGTAACACAGAATGGTCACCCATCCATATACTGAACTCTACAAGTGCCGCTTAACCTTATAGATCGATATATTATCAACGTAGTTATTACTGAGCCTTTAAATAAACAGTGCAAAGAATATTATTGTCCATTAATTGTATTGAACCATTATTCATTAGTGATAAGTGCTGTGTGTTGATATTAGAATAATGTTGTTATTTACAACTTAGTATCCTGTAAGATAACAGAACTGATATGTACAGTCACGAGCAAAAATATGTATACATTCAGTAAAATTCAACAACGATCTTCTCTGAAACTATTAATTCCAATTATAAGATGTTGCATACTTTACCGATTTGTGCGCACGGCTACACATCAAGCTATACAAAACCAGTTTACGCAGGCCTCTTATTGTATCGGAAGCCTATACAATGCGAGATCAGCTTAAACTGGATTTGTATAGGTTGACCTGTAGCCGGTGTACAATACTTCGACATTTGAATCGACGACTCAAGAAGATTTTTTTTTTTCGAATTTCCGTGCATGTGTATACAACGTAAAATTTTGTTGACCCTTAAGCTGAAACACCCAACTTTAATTTGATTGAATAGTAAGAAAAAATACCATAACTCACGCGGTGACGAGCTCAAAAGTTTGTTTCTAATTTACCAATTTACCTCATTTGCGCGGGTGGGTACGAAAGGGCGGTACAGGCGAGTGATTGCCCTCCCCGTTCGGTATTTCTTGCGCCTATTTTCACAATAAAAATGGATGTCCAACTTGAATAATTTTTAAATGTAAAAATATAACAGGGTAAAATTCATTGCGTCCGATTCCATTCTTGCAATAATATATTTATTATTATTTTCGCAATAAAAATGGATGTCCAACTTGAATAATTTTTAAATGTAAAAATATAACAGGGTAAAATTCATTGCGTCCGATTCCATTACTGATTCTGAACAAACTACTTTCGGCTTTCGGGTCAACAAAAACTAACATTGTTGCTCGTGACTGTACTTTTAGAACCGATAACTTATTGACTTATGGACACAGCTTTGATAGACTCCTGATGTGTCACTTGATTGATTTTCTTATCCAATTATGTCGACCAGTTGAAAGACTTATGCTTTCGCATGTATGTTTATTTGGTTCTTTATACACCCATATCTCTAGAATAGCTTAGGTATCTAAAACATAGGAACTGGCCGGTCGTCGTGAGTCCTAGGTTTGATTCTCAGGTCAAGCAATGTTATTGGTATTTTCTACGGATTTTTTTTTTTTTTATTAGGGGCTCTTTATAATCTCTCTTTTTTTATTCCTAGTACCTATGTATCATAATATTAATACGCATATGACTTCGAAACCTCAAAGGTGTAACTTGGGTTCAAACTCAGGAACTTTAACTTGGCATTCCAATGATCATAATAATTATGGCAGACAATCTGTCTACTGCATTATGCTACAGTGATAAGTGTAAGTCTGTGAACTAAGTACTACTAGCGCCATCTAGTTACTTTACGAAGTACAATTAATATTTTTTTACGTGATCAATTCAAATAGACTGCGAAACTTGCATCGGCATATTTAATTCGAGTTACCAAAAAGTTTCAACTGCAACACGGTTTTTTTATGAGTTGGTGCAAAGTAATATAAAACTACCTTTGCAACATCATAATATTATGATAACTGGACTCCTAAGATGCTGCTCTCCGACCACAGGTCGCTGGCACAGTTCTGGAGAATATTTTATTTTTTCACGCTTATGAGTTGATATGCTTGCTTTTCATGCTTATGAAACGGGTTGTTCGTTTTTTTTAGACTTTGTATTGGAAAGATCGATGATAACCAATCATATGGTCAACTGGAACGCGCCCCGTACCCAGTAAATCGTGTCCCTAGTGATATTTATTTAAAATTAGTTAAAGGCTCTCGATAGTATTACTTTTCTCTAAACAGAAGGCCAGTGCAGTGCAATACTTTAATAATTGTTCATCTGACTAATTCGAAGTGTTAATCAATCAATAAATCTATCTCTAAGAAACTACCGAAAAAAGTGTCGTATCATAGTGACTAACCCCGAGTGCAAGGAATCTTCACGGTTATGCAAACTGTGTAACGGTGAGAGTCCTGCGAGCGCATCGCTGCCGCTGCACTAACAGTGCTACCAACTTTCCGACAACGTTTGAACGTTCCATCTACTAATTACAGTGCGACAAAATTAACGCGTAACCAACAAGTGGCGCCACCCCTAGTTTTCTATACTTTTTGGACAAATATTGGTATCGTCTGGGGGGATTTCATTGATTTCATTGAATCCTTTCAACATTTTCTTACGGTGTTCAAGATGGCGGTGCAGCGCTCCCCACCTAGCTCGGATTGTAAATTAAATCCGCCAAATCCTCCAATACATTATAATTCAGACTCAGCCCTTGATATTTGCAATAAAACAGATTCTGAAGAAAATTATTTTAACATCACCAAACGCCAAAAACGTACGTTTGGAGATCTTACAGAACAGCCAGTTTCCTCCATCTCAGAGATAAAAGCTATGCTCGCTGAGTTCAAAGTACTCCAAGACCACAAGCTAGACATGCTGAATGGAACGCTGACTACTATTGCTACTCAAAACCAAGAGATTAAAGAATCTATTGGATCTCTCACGTCCCAACATCAAGAGTTCCTTGCGAAAATTAATCACCTAGAGATGGAAAATTGCCAGTATAAAAATCGAATATCAACCCTTGAAAATCAGATTGACCTCCTTGAAAAGAATGCGCGTTCTTCAACCATCGAGATTCGAAACGTGCCTAAGCAGAAAATTGAAAATAAAAAAGTATTCACCGATATGGTTCAGAATCTCAGTTCAGCACTAGGACTTCAAACACCAATTGAGAGCTCGGAGATAAAAGATATCTACCGCTCTAAGTCCGAAGCAGTTGTGGTTGAATTTACTACAACATTTCGGAAGGAGACAATAATTTCCAAGTTCATTTCATCCAATAAATCGCGACGTGAACTTAAGGAGCCACGGCTGAACTCGAAAGACATCAAAATACCTGGCGAATTATGTTCCGTTTTTATATCGGAGTACTTATCTACCAAAGCAAGGAGACTCTTCTATGTCGCTCGCATGAATGTCAAGAATAAAAATCTCGTAGCGGCTTGGACATCTTACGGGAAGGTCTACATCAAGAAAACAGAAGGGTCACCACCAGTACGTATTGATGATGAGTCTGAATTAAACAAACTCATCCTATGACTAGTTAGCGTTTTCTACCGTCAGATCGTTTTATTATTATTTATGTTATCAAGATCTATTTCATTATTCTTAATTATATTTCTTAGTTTCTTTTTTACCAATATAAGTTGTAACCAGTCGAAATATTTTATCTCACACTTAAATACTTTCCCCGCTCAACAAACACACAACACACTCCATCCACCACTTACTCAGTACACATCTTTTAAGCGAACCTTATTTCGTTCCATGTATGGTATTAGCAAACTCGTCCCGTTATACTTCTTTGCATCAAGTCGCATATTCATTGTAGCTACTAATGAGCAAGATCTGAGCCTAATCTTCAATAAGTCGAGTGATTATGAGTCACGTTCACTACGTGACCAGTATATTGCCTTTTCATTCGAATAATGCAAAGCATTCAGTCCTTACACTCAGATCTTGACTCGCTTCAAGTAGCTAAATCAATCTCTTGCGACGTAGACGATGTAAAGAAATACGTATTAACCAATAATTGTTCCCTTAATCTCTTGTCTCAAAATATCCGTAGTGTTAGGTGTAACATGCCAAATCTTTGCACCCTTTTACAAAGATCAGAAATATATTGGGATATTCTAGTTCTCTCTGAATGTTGGCTTCTTTCAGCTCCGAATATACCTCATCTCGATAATTACAATTTTGCATCAACCACTTCTCACAGAACCCAAAATGAAGGAGTTGTAATCTACTACAACAAAAACCTCAAAGTAACAGTTGAAGAACCCCAGATAAGTGACGCCAATTGTTTATTGCTCAAGTTAGATACTAAAACCTGTATTATTGGAATTTACCGGCCCCCGAGTCAATCAAATACTGATAACTTTATAAGTTCAATAGATTCATTACTCTCAAAATTAAGTAGGTTTAAAAATATTATCATCTGCGGCGATATAAACATAGACATAGCTCCGAACAGTCATGACAAACGTTCTAATGAATATTTAAATGTATTAGCAAGCCACTGTTTACTCCCTGGTCATTCTGCACTTACGCACGGGCGCACATGCCTAGATCACATCATGCTCAAGACAAAATTAGAAGCTAAATGCTTCATATTCGAGTCATCAATAACAGACCATGACACAGTTGCCTTAAGCCTAAATTTAAAGTCACGCCTAGATTACTGTAACACAACGGCCTACAAAATTAACTTTAATTCTCTGGATATATGTATTCAAAATACGTCCTTTCAGCCTATCCTTGAGTGTAATGATGCCAACGTTGCAACTGACCTTCTTGTGTCGAAATTATCCACTGCGATATCAAATAACTCCAGCGTGATAAAAATTCCGAAAAGACAGCGGGTTAGTAAACCATGGATCACTAACGGGTTGCTTCGTTGTATGAGAAACAGGGATAACCTACATAAGAAGGTCAAACGAGATCCGGAAAATGAGATTATTAAGCTAACCTTCAAACGATATCGGAACTTTTGTAACCTGATTATTAAAAAAGCTAAACGATTATATGACAGAAAAGAGATTACAAATGCTAAGGGTAATAAAAAGCAGCTATGGAATGCAATTAAAAAGATAAGTGGCGCGAGTAAACCAGCAGACCTTTCTTCCCGTCTCATCACAACCCAAAACAAAGATAGGGATATTAATTATATCAATAGTTTCTTTGCGAACGTAGGCAAAAAGCTAGCAGAGAAAACTGCTGACACAACGCAGACCCCACCTATGTCGTTTGACCTATCAACTGTAACTCCCATTAATTCATTTGTAATGCTACCCCCAGATGAGGACGAAGTCTTTTTTCTCATTAATAATTTAAAGGAGAAGTGTGCAGTAGGAATTGACCAGATATCTGCCGGGATCTTAAAGAGGTACATAAACGTCTTGACTTCCCCAGTTACCCATATTTGCAAACTTGCTATGGCTACCGGTGTTTTCCCTAGAGCATTTAAATTAGCGCTTATCAAACCAATCCATAAGGGGGGGGAAAGAGACTGTGTCGACAACTTCCGTCCTATCTCTATCTTACCAACCTTGTCTAAGATCCTGGAGCGGCTTATAAATCGTCGACTCACAAATTACCTAGAAACTAACAAGCTACTTTCGCCTGCTCAATATGGCTTTCGTCGTGATAAGTCAACTAATGATGCTGTTCATGAACTTCTACACTTCGTTAATACTAACCTTGACCTAAAAAATAAATGCCTAACAGTGTTCCTTGATCTGGCAAAAGCCTTCGACACAGTCTCGATCCCTCATCTACTCCAAAAGTTAGAAGGGATGGGCGTAAGAGGTATTCCTCTAGACCTTATGAAGGACTACCTTTCTGCCAGAAAGCAAAGAGTTCGGATTGACCAAAACCTCAGTGATGAGATATCAGTTGAATACGGTGTTCCCCAAGGCAGCATACTCGGCCCAACGTTGTTCTTGGTGTATATCAATAACCTCTGCCAACTTCAGCTCCAAGATGGTAAAATTGTTACTTTCGCCGATGACACAGCCCTCTTTTTCAGTGGCCATACCTGGGAGATGGTCTTTGACTCAGCACAAAATGGATTTAACCGGGTTTGTGAATGGCTTCGGTCAAATATCCTAACATTGAATGTTAATAAAACCAAATATATCACTTTTGCTCATAGGTTAAATTTACTCCCTCCACCTGATTTACGCATCTCCTATCACTCCTGTGTTCCTGATACCCAGTGCTCCTGCCCCATTCTACAAAGAGTGGAGAATATTAAATACCTTGGTATCATTATTGACCAGTTCCTGACATTCAAGCCGCATATAAAAGTCCTTGTAACCCGCATGCGTAAACTAATTTACATTTTTAAAACCATCAGGCACACAGCAGATCGGAGTATTATCAAAATTATTTACAATGCCTTATGCCATTCACTTATCGATTACTGTATAACATCTTGGGGAGGCGCCGCAAAGACCCACTTGATTGAAGTTGAGAGAGCACAGCGTGCCATTCTTAAAGTTGCAGCCGGTCACCCCTACCTATTTCCTACCGTAGCCCTCTTTAAGGAATGGGATGTTCTTACGGTTAGACAAACCTTTATTTTGCGTACGGCGATCAAGCAACATTCTTTATTGCAATACAATCCAAACCTTCATAACGATAAGCGCCGAAAAGGTAGGGTATGCCAAACTCAATCCGTCAAATCTTCCCACTCACGTAATTTCTTCTCCTTCCTAGGACCATACTTATATAATAAATTAAATAGCACCATTAAGATATATCCCTTAACTAAATATAAATGTAAAACCACAGTCACTGCATACCTGAAATCCCTGAACTACCAAGAAACCGAGAAATTATTGATCCCTCTCAAATAATTGGATCTCGCTTCCTGCTTCTGCTGCCCCAATCATCACGTATAGTTGCAACTCGCTTTTCCATACTCACAACACACGCACATACACACTTCTTTATACACACACTAGCAACTCATATCTAAAAGCACTGGTACTTCCACCCTTTATTATCTTACTTTAGTTTTCTATTTAGTTTTTAGTTTTTTTTTTTTTTTTATTTACCAAAATCTAATAATAAATATGTGAACAGATAAATTAGACATATGGAATTTTAGCCGCGAGAGGGCCCTGGTGACCTGTATTACAGGCTTCTGTAGAAACCTACCTCAGGCACCAGTCTCTCACAAAGTTAACTCCTTGTTCGTTTTTACACTACTGTTAAGCCTAGTATTAATTAACTTGTGAAGAGAAAATAAACGTTTATATTATATTATATTATATTATACATTTTTCTGAGTTTTGTTTACAGTTTTCTTGAAGGAAAGCGACCTTGAAGCTATTATAAAGGTCATTGTTATTCATCATAACAATTTCGCGATGTAATTATAAGAAACTGCGCAATCAAATGAGTTATCCAATTAATATCTATTTATCGACAGGTCATTGTCAATTAAATTACGATTAATTTATCATAATTATCTGCTTTCTACTCAATAATTGGTGTACAAAGACCTTTGGTCTTTCCGATAAATTAACGAATAAAATCAAATAATTTATTGGTGTCATCTTTGGTTAATAAAAGGTCTGAAGGGTCATCCCACATTAAGATTTTATCATCCTCATTACTTAATACTCTGAATCTTAATGTTTATGACTGCCTCATTAGTCTAGTGGTCCAAAGCGCGACTGCTACGCTAGAGGTCCTGGTTTCAATTCTAAGGCCGAGCAAAGTGTTGTTGTGTTTTGCTATGAAATTCTCAGCAGCAGTTTGGAGTCGGGATTTGTGCCTGTTTAATGGCTATAAAAAAACCTCACCAAAGATTAAGAGAAATATACAGAGTCGGCCAGCCTTTAGTGATTGGAGAGGCACCAAAAGAAGAAGAATGGCTATAGGCTCGCCCCCTATTACATGTGACCTGCGACACGGTGGGTGTGTATTGGTATGCCTCTGCCTTACCCTTCGGGGAGTAGAGGCGTGATGATATGTTATGTTACGTAACCTCAATCAGTGAACTTAATTTAGCACAAAAGATCGCTAAACGTTTTTATGCGGTCCCACTAGGCTAAATAAACAAATGACTAAGTTTTTATTACCATATTCAAACATAATGTGTGAAGTTTAGTTCAGGTTAGCAAAACAATGTGTAACTGTTACGATCTTCATTAGGGTAATTGGTCAAACTATTATGCTGTTTCACGGTTTTTGTTTGCATTTGAGATGAATTTTCGAGTGAAACTTATTTTTAAGATCGTTTATGGTTATTTTAGTGACGGAAAAATTCGACTGCGGGCATGATTCGAACCTGCGTCGATTGGATAGATACAACGGATCAAAAGTTGCCTTCATATTTTGAATTTAAAGCAAGTTTGCTTCTCAACCGAAATGACTTAATACAAAAAGATAGTTTAAACTTTTAACTTGCAAGCGGCGATAGCCTAATGGCTAGAGCGACGAACATGCGATCATGTAGTTGCCAGTTTGAAACCCGCCCGTTGTACTACCGACGTGAACCCACTCGTAACACAAGCATTTAGCTTAGTACGAGTTGTTACCAAGGATACTAGTATTGTGTGATCCACATTACTAGTAAGCTTTTTTAAAAAAACGTGTGGTTAATAGCTGGTAGGAGTCTATCAAACCCTGCCACTTCCCCAAGTTGCAGACCAGCCATGGGGATTTTGCAGTAAAAACAAACATAACATACCATAGTGCCTGTCTTCCCAGAAGGGTTAGGTAGAAATATAATAATGTCCACCGTGTCGCAAGTCCCATGTAATAGGGGGCGGGCCTATTGCCATTAACCGAGCACACATCCAGACTCCGAGCTGCTACTCAGAATATCATAGAAAAACCCAATAACACTTTTCTCGTCCTAGGGATCGAACCCAGGACCTCTAGTGTAGCAGTCGCGCAGGACCACTAGACTAACGAGGCAGTTCGAGGCAGTACAAATAAAAGGTAGTGTAAATTCATCATCATCATGTCATCCAAAAGAGGTCCACTGGTGAACACAGGCATCCCCCATAGACTTCCACAACCCGGTTTATGCTGCCTGTTTCGAGTGACTCCTAGCAACCCTTACCAGGTCCTGAGTTTATCTCGATGGAGTTCATCCAACACTGAGCATTCTGATGCGTGGCCTTCACTCAATCTTTTTAGCCCAAGGGCCATCAGTTCTGCGAGCTTTAGGCCCACCTATAGCTCGTAGAACTGATGGCGGATAGCAGTCTATTGAAACTGTCTTGTCTTTTGAGCCGTGTCTGCAACTTTGGCTCTTCTACGGATCTCCTTATTTCTGATGAGATCTAGTGGGTCTTCCCCGATGGATATAAACTGGGCGTCTTTAATCACGGTTTCTTATAGACAAGTCCGCTCCATCGTAGATCGCAGTGGCGCTTATCATCAGGTGAATTGGCGGTCAAGTGCAGGCCTATCAAGAATAAAAAAGAACAACTCTCTCCATAGCTTGCCGAGAGACCTTGGGCTTTCTTATGAGCCCCATGTTTCGTGGAGCTCATAATATACTGTTTTTAACCCCCGACGCAAAAACGACGGGGTGTTATAAGTTTGACGTGTCTGGGTGTGTGTGTGTGTGTCTAAGGCATCGTAGCTCCCGAACGGATGGACCGATTTGGATTTAGTTTAGTTAGTCGTTGGTTAGTAGTTTTTTAGTCGGGAGTGTTCTTAGCTATGTTTGATGAAAATCGGTCGAGATATAAAGCACTGTCGGGGAATTTTTAAATTTTATTTTAGGAAGCGTAAAGCGAGACGTCACCTCAAAGACGTTAATTTAAAAAAATGTGAAGGCAAATTTGGACCTGGCGGGTGGAACTCGCGGTGGCTTAGCGGTCGTAGCATCTGGTGTACCTAACCAGAAGACGCAGGTTCAAATGCCCGCAGTCACATTTTTCTTCACTAAAATAAGCGTATAACTATTAATTAATAAAATTACTTCCACGAGGAACTAAATAAGTTATATCGGTCAAGGCATAGTCATGAATATTCATGCGCTAATGATATACTATAGCAATTTTCATTGTTTTACATAAACGGTACTTTTGAATGAGCTTCGAAGTGTGTAATTTTAAGTTCTTTTGAGATTTTGTAACGGTTGAAATGTTTGTTTTGAAATCTATGTATAGACCTACGCACTCCAGAAAGGTACTAGACTGTTGTTAGCAGACTTCATCAAAGTCGAAATTTATGTACACACGGCTAAATATCAAGCTATACAAAACCAATTTTACAAGACCTCCCATAGTAAAGGTTTTCCGCATAATTAAAGGCCAGCCTATACTGGTTTTGTATAGCTTGATGGGCAGCCGTGTACAGTTTGTTCGAAATAAGTAAGCAGACCGGAAGTTAGCCGTTCCGAACTACCACGGTGGTAAAATCGTTTAATTTATTGTTTTTATACATAAATATCGAAATTAGTAAACAAAATAATTCGAATTGTGAAACATACGACTCTAATTATCTTTTCTATAAAAATGTACCACTTCTAAACCACTTGCAGACAACTTCCGATCGGCTTACTTATTTCGAACAAACTGTATACCACAGTGGCGGATCCAGGAATTTAGTTTCGGAGGGGCTGATGCTGAGGAAGAAGGTTAAAATCTAGTTTTATTTAGGATTTGTCAGGGTTGGCCCCACATAGGTACTCTTGGGTTGCTTGAGCCCCTTTGATAAAAAGGTATTAAAAATCTTAATTTAGTAGGTTTTAAAAACTACTACATTAAGCATTGAAATAAAACTACTTTTTACGGATTTTATCGCGTTATATTGATTATTTTAAATTCCCGACGTTTCGGATCCTTTACAGCATCCATGGTCAGAATTAGAAACCAGTATACTAAATTAAGAATTAAAAAACCCCTGACAATTGCATTATATGCGATCGACTGATTTTCATTAAACATAGCTAAGAACTTACACTCCCGACTAATTCACCTTTTATACAAAAAAACAAAATCAAAATGGGTTTATCCGTTCGGAAGCTATGATGCCACAGACAGACACGTCAAATTTATATTTGTTATTGCGTCAGGGTTTAAAGAACCTTTTTAATTCAACTGTATTATTTTAATAAGATCATTGTTAAAGGTACTTTCGACTACTACGCTAGAGGTCCTGGGTTCGATCCCCATAACGAGCAGTGTTATTAGGCTTTTCTATGAATTTCTCAAAAGCAGCTCGAAGTGTGAATTTGTGCCCGGTTAATGGCAATAGGCCCCCAATTACATGGGACCAAAACATACCGGCAAAGTGAAGGTGTACATATGTATACCTCTGCCTAACCCTTAGGGGTATACATGCGGCGTGATGGTATGTATTATTAATTTTAATTTTGTTAATCGGTTCTATTTATTGGTAAGCAGTTTTATGAAATAAACAAAAATGTTTTAGCCTATTCATAAAAACCGTCTTAATCATAGCCAATAATTCCTTGTAATACCAATATTGAAACCTCAATGACGTCACAAACTATGCCCTCCGTCATCTTGACCTCAAAGTTTCTAGGTAGATCGTGACTGAAAAATGTTAGTCATTGCAATGCGTGATTGTTTTTAAATACGGATATTGTATTAGCATAAAAAGATGATGAGTCTCACCAGACACTTCGTGAGAAAATAAGATGATCAGTTTATCCAGAATTTCATAGAAAAACCCAATAACACTTTGCTCAATCTGGGGATCGAACCCAGGACCTCTAGCGTAGCAGTCGCGTTTGAGGCCACTAGACTAACGAGGCGGTCCAAAAACTTAACATACCGGCGCAATATCAGTACGTTCATCTCTGTCTAACCTATATCTTTTTCTTGATTCTTGCGTAATAGTATGTCTATGAGATTCTCAGTAGCCACTCGGAGTTTGGATTTCCGTCCATTTGATAGGGCTTGCCCCCTATTACATGGCACCTAAACATACCAGCCAAATGTGGGTATACAATAGTACATCTCTGCCTAACCTTGAAGAGATACAAGCCCTAAGTTATATTCATCAAAATACCAGTGCCTAGTGATAATAGTCACTATATTTTCTTTCCTATCACAAATTCTAATCTGCTGACAAAAGAGATTATAGAGTTTCCTTAGAAATTGATTAGATATTAACATCGATCAATCAGAAATAGATAACTACTGAAAAGAATAAATTCTAGAAGTTATGAATCATTCTAAAGGAATTTAATAAGGATGGCTGGACAAAACTGCTTTTAACGTTGTATGTTTTTTTTTAATGTATGTTCACCGATTCCTCCGTCAATTGAAATCTGATTTTAAAAATTCTTTTTTATTTTAAGGGTATACTTACTCCCGGTTCGGTCACTTTTAAATTTGGTGGAGATCTAATCATTCAATATTTATAAAACTACAACAATAAAGCACGAAAAC
Source organism: Subacronicta megacephala (assembly GCA_958496365.1). Lineage (NCBI taxonomy): Eukaryota > Metazoa > Arthropoda > Insecta > Lepidoptera > Noctuidae > Subacronicta > Subacronicta megacephala. The sequence continues at coordinate 1,621,556 of OY292537.1, forward strand.
CAATGACATAGTTACATAAGTAAACCATAGTACTAACTACTCGCTCTTTTAAAACAGTTAAATCGCCTTCAAACTCTAAGAAAATAATGAAAATAATGTTCAAAACAGTCGGAAATCAAAAGATCCAACCAAATTTAAAGCACCGACTTCCGAATTCCGAAACTGTTTTTTAATATAACATTACTTTTATTGGTTAAGTTGTCAAACGAGCGGTCAAGCCACCTGATTGGAAGTAGTCATCGCGGCCCATAGACACCTGCAACCCCAATAAAGTTGCAGATGCGTTGACGAGCCTATTAAATGTGGCAGATGAGTAATTGGCCCACCTGATGGTGAGTGGCAATCGCCATCTGTAGACACACTCTGTTCTCTTGGAAGTGTCTAAACAATGCGAAGAAGAAGCAGCGGTAGCCTAATGGCTAGGGCGTCGGACTTGCGATCATGTAGTTGCCGATTCGAAACCCACCCATTACACTACCGACGTAAACCCACTCGTAACACAAGCATTTAGCTTAGCACGAGGGGTTAACAAGATTACTAGTAATGTATGACCGAAATTACGTGTAAGCTTTTTTTTTTAAATATTTTTTTCCCGCACGGAACTTGAAGTTGCAGTTGAATGTTCAAGAGTAATTAAATTACAAGGTTTTAAAAGAGATAGCTTAAAGCTAAATGCACTAAATATCGATTCTCGATGCCGCGGTAGGTGCGTGTTTGCACGAAAATAGTTTAACATTATTAGATACTTAACTACAAAGGTCAAATGTGAATCCTTCATTTTATTCTCTAGTGTTTTTAAGTTCAGCTGTGTGTGTTCGATTATTATGCATGCAATTACGACCTGTATTGAATTGGAATTAAGCATTAGATTTCCGTTATTGTGGTTTGTGTATTTAAGATTCGTGTCATTGCAAATTGTAGTGGTAATGTGAGATTTTACCATTGTGCATGTTATAGTAGATACTTATGCTTTGTCGATTTTAAACTTGATTTTCAACATTTTGAGGTTTAAAATCGTTCATGATCCACCTGATGCGCTGGCGACTATACCTACTTAAGGCTTGAATTGGTGGTATTTAAGGCTGACCGTCTCTCATTGGCCCGCATTTTTTTTTGTTTTTCACAAATTTTATGTTTAAATCACATTCTGGAGTAAGTAGTAAGTATTGAGACATTGACTAACGGTTTTTTTGGATCCCATGTAATAGGGGTTAAGATAAAATTTAAAAAAAAATTGAAGAAAATAATGATTGCTCTAAATTGTAAAACTCGCATATCTAACAATACTACTACTGTCTTGACTTTCGGCTTTCTTTTCAGAGGTTGTCTGTCAAGAAAAACGACGCCATCTAGTTTTAAAAAAAATTAAAAATTGATTAGTAAAAGTGTCTTTAAAATATCTAAGTATTTACAAAAACACACAACACTACTTTTACCACTCTACCGCTATTACATTTTATCAATACATCATTTATCAGATTCAGATTATAATTTTCAACAAACGCCATATCTAACGGTTCCAAATAGGTCATATTTTAGTTTGAAAGCATTGATAAGGTTGTTATCGTAAATCGTTCATAGTTTTGCGTCCCAATTTACGCACTTGATGTTTATTACTTGCATTTTACGATACCTAAGCATTCGATATTATAACTTTATAATATTTTAACACAAACTTAAAGCGGCGGTAGCCAAATGGCTAGGGCGTCGGACTTGCGATCATGTGGTTGCTGGTTCGATACCCACCCATTGCATTACCGACGTGAACATTAAAATTTAATAAATATGACTGCCTCATTAGTCTATTGGTCCTAAGCGCAACTTCTACGCCAGAGGTCTTGGGTTCGATCCTCAGGTCGAGCTAAGTGTTATATGGTTTTTCTATGAAATTCTCAGTGGCAGGTCGGAGTCTGGATTTGTGCCCGGTTAATGGCAATAGGCTCACCCCCTATTACATAGGACCTAAACATACCGGCGAAGTGTGGGTGCATATTAGTAGGTACACCTCTGCTTAACCTTTCGGGGATTACAGGTGTGATGGCATGAATGTATGTAAAAAATACTATCACTGGAAAAACAAGTTAAAACATAGCTATAAAAAAGCTAACAGTAGGTTTCAGTATTTCGGGATTCCCTGCACCTGACACGACCTGTTTTCACAAATTCCTGTATTGCCATGGCAACTGAAAAGATGGATCGATAGTTTTATGTTTTTCAGGTTAGAAATAGCATGTCTGGATTGTTCCTACCTGTCCTGTTCTACGTCGTAATACAAATTATGCCTGTATTAACCGAAGGGTTAGGTAGAGGTATATATGTACACACACATTTTAAGCAATAGGTCCTTTGTAATAGAGAGCCTATTGCATTTAACTGGGCCTAAATCCAGGCTGCGAGCTACTACGAAAAATTTCATAGAAAAACTCAATTTGATACCATTTTGCTTACCTTGGAATCAAAACCAGGATTTTTATCGTACTTCGTAGTTGCGCTTAGTACCACAAGGATAATGAGGCAGTTTTATCATAGTATACATACTCGTATATCCTAGGACATTTAGACATATTATATGAACTAGGACACCACAGACTTAGACTGCCTCGTTGATCTAGTGGTCCCAATCGCGACTGCTACGCTAGAGGTCTTGGGTTCGATTCCCAGGTCGAGCAAAGTGTTATTGAGTTTTTCTATGATATTCTCAGTAGCAGCTCGGAGTCTGGATTTGTGCCCGGTGAATGGCAGTAGGCTCGCCCCCTATTACATGGGACCCAAACATACCGGCGAACTGTGGGTGTATATTAAGTACACCTCTGCCTAACCCTTCGGGGAATACAGGCGTGATGTTATGTTATGTTATGTTAGGACACCACAATTTTATCAAACTACAAAAATATAATGACGAAAAATAAATAATACGATGTCGTCAAATCAAATGTGAGTTTAAGTACTTAAATGTTATTTTTGTCAACATAAATAAGTTAGTGTAATCAAACCACAAAATTGATCAACCGAAAAAAAATGCACTTTCAAGTTGACAGATACGATATTGACTTTGGAGTATTTTCTATTTATAATTGCACATTTGGGTGCACGGTAGTGTAATGCCAAGTTTTACAGACAAATCGAGATAATTATCTTGTGTCTACCGTAACTACAAGTACAAGTAAAACTTATTTAAGCTGTGGTATAAATTTGTTTAAACACAATTTAAACAAATTTGGTAAAAACAACGGCGTGTGAAGTTCATTGTATAAATGGAATAGATAAAGTCCTTAGATACATTGTAATGTAAATAATACATAATAAAATCAAATCAATTTTAACTTTTTTAAAAGCGGCGGTAGCCTAATGGATAGGGCGTCGGACTTGCGATCATATGGTTGCCGGTTCGAACCCCACCCATTGCACTACCGACGTGAACCCACTCGTAACACAAGCATTTAGCTTAGCACGAGGGGTTAACAAGAATACTAGTAAGGTGTGACCCACATTGCTAGTAAGCTTTTTAAAAAAATAAAAAATAAAACTTAAATGCTATAGTGTAATACTAATATGTCCTGCTGTATTAACCCTAAGTTTTTTTCTAGTACCTTATTAAAAAATATTCAATATTTCTTTCAATATTCAATATTAAATATCTTTATTGCAGTCCATAATCTTGTTAGATGTTACAATATCACAAAATGTATATTATGGGCCCTGCAGGGCACGGCAACTTAGAAGAGAGGAGGATGCTATCATTATTATTGTCTCTGCTGACCCTAATGGGAGACAGGCGGAATTGTATTTCTTTAAACATAACATAACATACCATCACGCCTGTATTCCCCGAAGGGTTAGGCAGAGGTGTACTTAATGTACATCCATAGTTCGCCAGTATGTTTTTGGGTCCCATGTAATAGGGGGCGAGCCTATTGCCATTCACCGGGCACAAATCCAGACTCCGAGCTGCTACTGAGAATTTCATAGAAAAATTCAATAACACTTTGCTCGACCTGGGGATCGAACCCAAGACCTCTAGCGTAGCAGTCGCGATTGGGACCACTAGACCAACGAGGCAGTCTTTCTTTAAATAGTGTAAAATATGTGCTTTGGTTTTCTGCCAACCCTTGTAAGAGCCGAACGCGGTCGTATCTGTCTAGTTTGTCGCTGTACCGTCCATCTAATTCGATTCTTTGTTGTGCCCAAAGCTTATTTGACATGCGACAGTTGTAGTCCAGCCCACATAAGAAATTAGTAAAACTCAAAAAAGAGGTTTCACAGGTGCTATACAAAATTTCAACCTCTTTTTTGAACATTGATATAAAAAAGTCCGTTCATCAGTAACGTGCACCTCTCAGTCACGTACAACTTGACCCGGTTTACTTAAAAATAAACTGAATGAAAATTTAATTAAAATCATCGATAGTGATCCTATTTTGCGGCTAGACGTTTTCGGTTTGCGTTAACGGTTACGTTTACTAAAAACTATATAGTGTACTGAATTTTGGATACGTTTTTCTCATGTCTGAATAACTGGAATAGGAATTAATCTGTCTTTATTTTTTCTACTCGATTACTGTTCCACTAGGCACTTGTCTCTTCTCATAGTCGGGAGGGTTAGGCTGTAGGGTATATTGTATATATACTAGACTTCCTTGTGAGTCTAGTGGTCTCGAGCGCGACTACTACGTTAGAAGTCCTGGGTTCGCCAAGTCCGAGCAAAGTGTTATTGGTAGTGGGTATGAAATGCTCAGTAACAGCTCGGAGTCTTGATTTATGCCCGGTTAATGGCAATAGACTCGCCCCCTATTACATAGCACCTAAACATACCGGCGAAGTGTTGGTGCACATTAGTACGCCTCTGCCTAACCGTTCCGGGAATACAGGTAGAAAGATATCACTATACTTAAGAACAAAAACTTGCATTAAAAAAAAAAAAAAAAAGCTTACTAGCAATGTGTGTTGCACATTACTAGTATTCTTGTTAACCCCTCGTGCTAAGCTAAATGCTTGTGTTACGAGTGGGTTCACGTCGGTAGTGCAATGGGTGGGGTTCGGACCGGCAACCATATGATCGCAGTCCGACGCCCTAGCCATTAGGCTACCGCCGCTTAATTACATTGGTGTCTTTAAAAAATGTATTTTTCAGAAATAAACAAGTATTGAAAAAAAAACATAAAGACGTAATAGAATCATTATAACACAATTACATTTTGACAGCAATGATTGTGTAATAGTTACTAACAAATCGCAATTATCTTGCGATCGGTCAGTCCAATTAATGATCGTTCCTTTCATAAATAACCTTAATTTTAAAGATAATTGGTTTGATTGTGCAAACATAGTAATACTACTGCCCTGAAAACCTGAAACTTTTAAACTACAAACCTTTAATTATTGTAATATATGGAATGTTGTAGAATTTTATTTTTACTCCTATGGACTTGTGACGTCACTATTAGGGCTTATTTACACGATAAAAAAAATATACTATTACATACAGTTATTAGATTGTTCCGTGTGAACCAGCCTTTTATTGATAAGATTTTCTTTTTCTTTTTTTAACATTTCGCCTGTATGTTTTAGGTATGAACCATGTAACAGTTTATTTTCTTAATCGGGCACAAAATAATATTAACGTGGCGGTTCTACTGAGAAATTTCTAGAAAACCCAAAAATTATTTGCTAAACTTGGTGTTTTGCTCAAATTGCCTACATTTTCTCTTCATTTACGTAATCTTTACATTAAAAGTTTTATACGACCGGTGCAAAGATAAAACAAATATTAACGGAAATCTTGATAATTTCTTCATGAAAACAAAATCTAATCTAAGGCGCCGTCATTGTGGGAATTGATCAAATATTGCATGCTTCGTTTACTTTGAGAGAGTAACTGACGCCAGTTCCAACATTGCACGCATTACACATCAAGCTATACCTACATACCTACAAGCCTATAACAATGCGATTTTATCTATGTACCGGTCTCTTTGGTATTTTGTCTCATAGATTCAGCTTTCGTAATAGGATCTTTGCAGTTCCGAACGTATGTCACTGAAAAAGCAAATGTCACATAATATTTAACAGATGGCCTGTAATATTTGTCTGCCTCATTAGTCTAGTTGTCCTAAGCGCGACCGCTGCGCTAGAGATCCTGGGTTCGATCCCCAGGTCGAAGATAAAGATAAAGATAATTTATTTGTCCCAACATGTGTACAATGAGGTGTTAAAATATATTATACGTATATAGTTTTAACATGTTCTGCCCATTTCAGGACATGCAAATACTTAACATGACATAAATTAATAATGAATTTAAATTATACATAGCAATTATAAATAAATTAATATTTCGAACAAAGTGTTATTGGGTTTTTCTATGAATTTCTCAGTAGCAGCTCGGAATCTTTGTACCCGGTTAATGGCAATAGGTTCGCCCCCTATTACATAGGACTTAAACAAGAAAACTTACTGTATCTACTAGCGCACTTGCCAATACTAAATACACCATGATATACGGATGTCCCAATAGATAACCTGATTTTTGCCGATAACAATGTTTACATATTTTATCGATACATGTGAATGTGACGATTTTCAGCACTTGACCGAAATCTAGATTAAATCTAGGTGACCTATTAGCCTAACTGTATCTTTATGCTCTTCCGTTACGCTATCGAAATTGCATGCCAAACTAATTTTTAACCGAAAACTCTAAACAAACGGTGTAATGTTTTTTAGTACTGCTTCATTAGTCTAGTGGTCCTAAACGCAACTGCTATGCGGATTTCGATTCCCAGGTTGAGCAAAGTGTTATTGAGGTTTTCCATTAAATTCTCAGTTTAAATATGTGCTCGGTTCGTCAATAGACTCGCCCCCTATAACATTGAATCTAAACATACCATGTACGGCCAGCACATCCAGTTACCACATAATGTCAAATTTTCTCAGTTGATTTTGAACTTTATCTTCAACAATTTAAGGTTTAAAATCATTTGGGGAAATTTGACAGTTTTGTATACCTTGACCTGTGGCGACTGTACCTACATTAAGTACACCTCTGACTAATCCTTCGGGGAGTACAGGCGTGGAGGTATGATGGTATATGCTTTTAAGTACCATCATTTAGCTTTCTTCTACCTGTGGAGACTTTTAAATGGCTTCATATTACTATTTAGCTGTGTATTTTAGTTAAATAGCTGATAGTCTTCCTAAAATTAAAATTAAAATAAATAAAATAAAGAACTTTTCCGCCCTTATCAACTGAAATTTTCCTCAAGCAAACGTTACAAGTATTTCTTCAGCCCCATAGCCATTTCTCAACTGGTAAGGTCGTCCTCCAGTCTTGAATAAGAAAACTGGATATATTCGTTTCATAACTGGAAACGATTGTTTAACGTGATTTCCGAGTCACGGATGGTCTCGGTGTGTTAAGAATGGTAACCCATTCACAGATCCTCTGTGCCAAGTATTGCTTAACCTTTTATATTAATAATCGTCGTAGTTATTAATTAGGCATGAACCCCACGGAATTATTAGTTAGGCATTATCCTAAATGGCCAACCTTCAGAAAATGCCTGGCATCCTTAACGGTAGTGCCTACCAATCAATTCGTAAGACAGGCTAATTAGCCGCGCGTAAATGACTAAACATTAACCATTAATCACTTGTGCCGGCCATTCTGAGCATTCGCCAGTCAAGGTAGGTAAACGATGTAATGTAAGTAATTTTACAATGCAGGAATAAAATCTAAAAAAGAATTTGCCAGCATGATTTGTGTTAATCAAATGATTATTAATTTAATGAGCTTTATTTATTAGCAGTGCCATGCCTCGGAGAGTATCGAAAATAAATTAAATTACTTCCAAAGACTACTGAACTGATTTAAATTTAGTTTTATCAAATTTTTCATATTATGTTCCAACTTAAATACTGGATGAAGTACTGGATACCTACATCTTATCTTGACCTCTCTTGATCTCTCTGTTATGTGCACAAAAGAGATCGTCACTGTTGGTGTATGGTGCCATAAGAAAATTAAACATAAATAGGGCCGGACAACAAAAACAAAATTAAAATCGGTTTAAATATAAGCCAGTCATAAGCATTCTAATTTTATGCTAGACAGAGAGCACACTATAGCACGTTGTGACGTCAGACCGTGCGTTCGGCATACAAATTCGATAGTGACACTCGTTTTGTGGGAAAGGGCCGAAGCATTTCTTCTCAATCCCCCTCAAAAAATTTAAGAGTTTATATGTTGAACCTTCGTAAGTCGATTTTAAATATTTTTCCAGTACACCAATTATTTTTGATAACATTTTTCAATAGGACTGATATTTTTAAATAAATTAAATAACAGTCAAGTATGTACCCTATTTTCCGTTGGCATACTTATAAGATAACAAAAGGTACATACAATAAAACAAACTTTCCAATGATGCAGTCCCTGCCAGGTCATTTATTTAGTGCAATCTAATACTGATATCACGTCTTGTCCGTCATGATGTAACCATGATGCAATTTACCTTTTACAAACCGACAGATAATTTTGCAGAAGGTCAATACGGTATTTATAAATAGACAGAAATAGAATAGAATAGAAAATTCTTTATTGCATACATAAAAATGAATGCCGAAAATGATTTTATTAATCAAAGATTTGGCACAATGGGCGGTCTTATCGGTTACAGCAACCCCTTACAGACAACAACTTTAGAGGAGTGTCCCTCGCGAACGCAACAATGTTGCACTGTTGTCGCTATCTCTATCCCTCACGATACCAACGCGTGCCCAAGAGGTGAAAGAACAATACATTTGCAAAATTTTTGCATGTATTTCTTGTTCCGAAATTTGGAGATTACTCTTTTAATATAGTTCTGTCGTAGATTTTTTGGTTTGTAAAAGGATATTTATTATATTATCTGGGTTCCCCATGAGTCAAAATGGTTCTCTATTGATACATTATCTTAAAATAAAGTATTTTGGGTCGTTTTTTAACCGTGTATTGAAATGAAGTTTTTTTTTATATAAAAAAAAAGCTTACTAGCAATATGGGTCACACATTACTAGTATTTTTGTTAACCCCTCGTGCTAAGCTAAATGCTTGTGTTACGAGTGGGTTCACGTCGGTAGTGCAATGGGTGGGGTTCGAACCGGCAACCATATGATCGCAAGTCCGACGCCCTAGCCATTAGGCTACCGACGACTTGAATGTTTTACATTCAAGGAACACGTATGAGGCGCGGAATACATTCTATCCTCTTGTAGTTTTCGCTTGAACTGCGCATAACAATAAAGAAATTCAGATTACCTTCCAGCGATTTATTATTACTTATCAGACCTCCGCAACTCAATTTCTGGGCAACACCGATATTTCTTCTTGGGCTACTTGGGCTTCTGACGGCTTCTACCACTAATGACAACCGGGACCGACGGATTAACATGCTCTCCGAAGTACGGAGGGGTCTCAATGTGTTAAGAATAGTCACCCATGCACAGACAGACCGCGACAGGCGTGGCTCAACCTTGTGAACTGTTGATCAACACAGTTATATCTTAACAATGACCTCCAAGCAAAATAAAAAGGGGTTCTTGAGCTAAAAATGTATACCAAAACTTGGTCTGCTTCCGGACGTTTTCGCTAGGAATACCCACGAAAGAATACCCCTACCTAACCCTTCAAATAATTAAAAAATAGACTATCTATAAAGAAAACCCAAGAAAAAACTTAATCTAACCTAACCCTCCGAACAGTAAAAAAAAGAAAGAAAGAATACCTCTTTTTATCATTTAAATTTCATTTAAAATGTTAAGGTATCCCAAGAAATAACTTAATCTAACCTAAACCCTACGAACAGTAAAAAATACTGCCTGTTCGCAAATAATTCGCCTCTCCGAGAGAAAAAAAATATGTAAACCTTCTGCTTCATTACTTTACAATGTCTGCAAGCATTTCCAAGTGGGCGATGCGATGCTGTTCTGTTTGTTTATAAAAGAATGCAGAGTATAAGTACTTTATGATAGTTATGTAATCGTCTTATATACACAGTATATTGTTAGGTATATACACAAAGAATTGTATACTTTCTGGTGTCAAAAAAATTAAGATTAATAAATGCATCTCAACAATAGCTTCATTAGTCATTCTTACTGAGCTAAGTTCGAGGTTCGATTACCAGGTCGAGCAATGTTATTTGTTTTTTTTATGTAGCCTCTTTCGTGTCCCACTGCTGGGCAAAGGCCTCCCCGAACTTCATCCAGGATTGTCTATCCTGGGCTTCTCTATACCACGTTGGCAGAAACCGATCGAGATCATCTCGCCAACGTTTCCTCGGCCGACCTGGGTCTACGAATGGTATAACTATTGTTATTTGTTTATTCTAGAAAATTCTCAGTGACAGTTTGCACTTCGAATCAAATAAAATAAAATATTTCATTTCAATTACACCATTATTATTGATACTTTTAAAATGTTAATTGCACGGTTCCAAAAATAATAGGTCTTATGGAAAAGAAACGGCAAGAAAGTCCATAGATACCTACTCTTTTAAATAAAAATGCTTACAATGGTTTTCATCCGTTTTCTGTTTAGGTTTACAATTTGGTTTGTTTTAATCTTTATTTGCGCGTACGTATTCAGGTTATACAAAACTGGCAAATTTCTCCAAATGATTTTAAACCTTAATGTGTTGACATTTCAGTTCAAAATCAACTGAGTAAATTTGTCATTTTGTGGTAACTTGATGTGCCGGCTAACGCACGGCTACACATCAAATTATACAAAACCAGTATAGGCTGGCCTTGAATTGTGCGGAAAAACTTTTCAATGGGAGATCAGTCTAAACTGGTTTTGTATAGCTTGATGTGTAGCCGTGATTACAAATCGTTTGCCTTCTCTGTCGCACTGCCTTCTATATGAGGCTTTCACCGTTAAATCAACACAATAATAAATAACACTACAAATAAGATTGATGACATTTTACGATAAGAAAACCAATTCGTCCATTCATAAGCTATCTTGTTGTTAAAAATCTGTGGAATCATAAATCAATGAAAGGTTTCGTCTATAACCTTTCGCTACTGATGTTTAACTAGGTGCACACAATGGAATGAGCTACAATGATTATTTATCTTTTTAACTCACATAACATATCATCACGCCTGAATCACAAAGGGTTAGGCAGAGGTGAACTGATGTGAAAACTGAATGCCTCATTAGTCTAGTGGTTCTAATCGCTACTGTTACGCTAGAGGTCCTAGGTTTCTATGATGATGATGGTTATGATGATGATGATGATAATGTTGAACAGAACTTATAACTTCTATCATAAGTGTGCAAAAACGTATCAAAGGTGTTTTTTTTTTTCAACTGAATTTTCATACATAATAAATTTCTTAACGCTCGTTTGAACATTGTCTTTTGACCGTCTAGTGGTCCTAAGCGGGACTACTACGCTAGAGGTCCTGACTTCGAATCCCAGGTCTAAAAAAAGTGTTATTTGGGTTTTCTATGAAATTCTCAGTAGCAATTCGGAATCTGGATTTCTGCCCGGTTAAAAGCAATAGGCTCGCCCCCTCTTACATGGGACCTAAACATACCGGTGAACTGTGCGTGTACAGTAAGTACACCTCTGCCAAACCTTTCGAGGTATGCAGGCGTGATGGTATGTTATGTTATTACTAGACTATGACTCCTTCACATAAAAATACATGACGCCCATAAAACATCACATACATACATTACAATTGCCTTTGAAACCATTTGGCGAAACACGATAAAGAACACGCTTTAGATTCCAATCATCGATATGCCACATCTTTTTGTTAAGCTAACTTGCATGAGTTATTGAAGGTTATAAGTTAAAACTGTTATTGAACTCATTGATACATCTCGGCGATTTAATTTTTGATTTTTTTTTATGATATAACTCGGCAAACGAGCAGGCGATTTACCTGATGGTAAGTAGTCATCGCCGCCCATGCACATCTGTATGGCCAAAATAGATGCAGATGCAATGCGTTGCTGAGCCCTCAGATCAAATAAAAAGTTAAGATGGAACTTTGCGAACAAAGAAGTGAGGCCAGCTAAAACTACGCCTAACGGTGTACAACACACAATTACACGCACATATTATGTAATAGTTAACTACGCCTTATCTTGTCAGTCGAGCTTTCAATACCTCGATAGCTCGACTGACAAGTAAGGCGTAGTTTCGGTATACGTGTGTGCGTGTAATTGTGTGTTGTACACCGTTAGGCGTAGTTTCAGCCGGCCTCACTTCTTTGTTCGCAAAGTTCCATCTTAACTTTTTATTTGATCTGAGGCTGAGCCTATTTAAGGAAAAGGGAGGAGAAGGAGAAAATGAGAAAGAAGCGGACTGAGGGCGGACTCTCGCCCCCTAATTGCATAAGACTTAAACATACCCGCGAACTGTTTGTGTAAAGTACACCTCTGCTTAACTCTTCGGGGAAATAGCTAACTAATTAATAATGTACCTATAATGCTGCCTACCCAAATCGAACCCCAAAAATTACTCGTACGTTACTTTTTTACATTGTAAATATTTCTCATTATTAGACAATGGTTAAGGCCAAATGAGATCATTGCTACAATCATCTATCATCATATCAATATATCGAATTCATCTGTTCTCTCAATTCATCCTTGGAGTAGATCAAACGCCCACTCGCGTTGATGTTGTTTATTTTGGTTATTAATATTCTGTTGATTTATGATTGTAGACAATTGACCTACAGGCCTACTAAGGAGCATGTTGCGATCTTACAAATAAATGGAGCGTCAAAAATCCACCACCCATGCTTCTGCGAATTTTCTTTTCGAACACAGGTTTACATTAAAAAAATACAGATGTGCTTACACATATCATTATAGAAGTAAAAACTTACGACGTGTCGAATGGAGCCGTGTATACCCGATTCAGTATCAAAGACTGCTTAATTTCGAATATAGCCAAGTATACCCGATTCAGCGTAAACAACACAAGCGTGCTTGATGTCGAATATAGCCAAATATACCCGATTCAGCGTCACCAATACGAGCGCGCTTAAAGTCGAATGGAGCCAAGTATACCCGATTCAGTATCACGACTGGAGCTCGCTTAATGTCGAATATAGCCAAGTATACCCGATTCAGCGTAACCGAACCGAGCGCGCTTGATGTCGAATGGAGCCGAGTATACCCGATTCAGCGTCAACAACACAAGCGTGCTTGATGTCGAATATAGCCAAGTATACCCGATTCCGCGTTAACAACACGAGCACGCTAGATGTCGAATGGAGCCGAGTATCCCCGAACATGACTGTTTAGTTTCGTTTACTGTTCAGAAAGAGGTGCGCCTAAAAATTTAGAGACAATACATACTAAAATACAAATAAATCAACATAGATCGAAATTTTGGCGGTAGTGTTCTGAGCACCTTTCATGCAAGAATCGCTCCTATAACTATGGCGGTAAGATACTCAATACTATGCTCCACCCTGAATGTCATAGGGTCATAAATACCTGACATAAGGACGTACAGGCAATCCATTCACAAAGGGTTCCGAGAACACTTTAAAGAGGGCATTCAAAAGATAACAAATTAGCAAAAATATATCAAGGCAGATGCTTCTTTATGCAGCAAGCGGCTGGATATGCTATGGCTGTTACACGGATTTGAAGACAACATAACATCACGCCTGTATTCCCCGAAGGGTTAGGCAAAGTATACACCGAAACTTCGGTATGTTTGGGTCCCATGTTATAGATGGCGAGCGTATTGCCATTAACTGGACACAAATCCAGACTTCGAGCTGCTACTGAGAATTTAATAGAAAACTTACCTGTAATTTGCCTGACCTGGGAATTGAACCCAGGACCTCTAGCGTAGAGGCAGTTAATTGTCATATAGGTATAATAATTATGTTTCATTTAGAACATTTGGAAAATTGTGTCAAAGATAATACATATACCTATTATTTAACTATTCTTCTCAGAAGAAAAACGTTATATTTCTTTAAAAACGAAAGCGTTTTAAAGTGAAAGTTGTAGTTTTCCATTTCTAAAGTGATGGCGAAATGGTGTCATTGTTTAGTGGGCAGGCAGACACCGTAGTTCCGGCGGGACAAACGAGTTTGTTAACGCTTTTCTTTCCTTTTTGCTCAGATAAAGTTACTGCCTAGATCAGTGGCACTCAACCTTTTTTAAACATGGGACTACTTTAAATTTATTGTTGTTAGCATGTGCAAAACAAATTGTGTCAATCTGAATTAAATTATCCAATACATTAATGAGGCAGTCAAAGTATACCAATTTGTGTGCGGTATTTTTTTTATACGGCCCGCCTGATTGTAAGCGATTACCGTAGCTTATGGACGCTTGCAACACCAGGGGTATCGCTTGCGTGTTGCCAACCCTGTAAAGAGAAAGGGAAAGTAACGGAGAGAAGGAGAAGGAAGGGGACTGAGGGAGGAATTGGGCCTCCGGCGCTCCACACTCAACGTACGAAACGCAATAGTATGCATACTGCTACTTAACATCGATATTCTGTGGGAGGGAACCTATTCATTCTGGCTCGTAGAGATGCCAGCGAGACAGTACTACTACTAATGCGTAAAATTAATATTATTTAATTCACTGATATTCACGTAGTGGTCTCATGAGGACAAAACAATAGATTTTGCATTGTATCTACAATAATATGGCGCTTGACAGGTTAATTTTAAGCATTTTTTTAAACACTATGTTTCTTTGATGACCTCATAGCATAACATAACATACCATCACGCCTGTATTCCCCGAAGGGTTAGACAGAGGTGTACTAATGTACACCCACATTTCGCCGGTATGTTTAGGTCCCATGTAATAGGGGGCGAGCCTATTGCCATTAACCGGGCACAAATCCAGACTCCGAGCTGCTACTGGGAATTTCATAGAAAAACCCAATAACACTTTGCTCGACCTGGGGATCGAACCCAAGACCTCTAGCGTAGCAGTCGCGATTGGGACCACTAGACCAACGAGGCAGTCTTTTTTTTTTAACACTATGTTTTTTATAACCTCATTGTGACATAGATCCAAAAAGGTCAGGTGCGTAGTACTCGCAACCGGCGCGTGTGTATGAAAATATGTATGAATGTGGAAGAAGCGAAAGAGATATGCAAGAGTCATACCAAGCAGCAGTCTATAGTATCCGCCTACCCCTGTGGGAAAAAGGCATGAGCTTATGTATGTTATATGTATGTATGTAGTCTCATAGATAGATTGAAACATACCATCACGCCTGTATTCCCCGAAGGGTTAGGCAGAGGTGCACTTAATGTACACCCACAGTTCGCCGGTATGTTTGGGTCCCATGTAATAGGGGGCGAGCCTATTGCCATATTATATTGCCACATTGATAGATTGCTTGTTAGACAAGCAATCTAGACTTTAATTATGATAGACTCTAGACAGCTTACTATTCATATCAATGACGCCAACTGCAGTGAAAACAAAATAATAAATTAACGTTCCTTTTACAAAGTATCCATAGAGTCACTACCGTATACATAAATACATAAAAAATACATGTTTTTATGTATGTAAATAATTACATTAATAGTATTTCCTACTCCTTGATTGTGGAATCGTGAGGTGTTGTAGGAAAGATGTTTTTAGTCATTGACTACTTAAACTATGGCCTTCACACATAATAGCATCACTTTGGATTTTGAAGTTGGTAAAAAAGTTCTTTAAAATTATTTATTGTTTTATAAAGTGCATGGTTTTTGTTTTATGATGTTTTTTGTTTATTTGCGATGTCACGAAGTATTTTTGTAGGTACTTATTGCTTAATACGGTTCCGTTCCTTTATATTGCAACAAAAATATTTTGTTGTTGGGTCACACTGTTCGCAGCATGAATGCCCGGCTTGACCGGGGAACGTCCGAGTAGTAGCGTTTCGCAACTGCGCTTCGTTAGGCGAGCGAGCGGGCCGGAGGCCCAATTCCTCCCTCAATCCCCTTCCTTCTCCTTTTCTCCTTCCCCTTCCTTTCCCTAAATAGACTCGGCAACGCATCTTCAACTCCTTTGGTTTTGCAGAAATCCATGGGTGGCGATGACTACTTACCATCATCTAGCTCGCCTGTTCGTTTGCCTGTTTCGAGTTATTCCATAAAAAATATCTAGACGTTACATGGCTATGCCATGCCATTTTTTCTCTCTGGGAAGGCAATTATTATTCCTAATTGTTCTATCTATAACTTCATAGATACCTTCTGCATAATTTCACATTGTTACCCCGCGTTTGCACTGACGACAAAACATGTTGCAAACAGCTACCTATCCCACTCACTCTTTGAGAGTTAGATAGATGTTTGCAACATGTTTTGCGGGGTAGAATGAATCTTTAAACAGTACTAAAACATTGTAAACATTTTTAGTTCAGTAATTTCTTACCGGGTCACCTCCATAAGATACACTATTTGGAACCGTGCCACTAGTTTTGGAGATTTTAAAAGTACATGTCATATTGGTGTCTCGGTGTTTTAAAAATGTTCTGCAATCTGCAGATTGTTATGACTTTGCTGCGAGTCCCTCCTCCTAACCTCTGTATCCTTTGTTCTATAGTCAGGAAAATCTCGGCTCGTACTTCCTAAGAACTACATTTGCCTTCCCTAGCTCCATAGTCTTGGCAATGGGATTCGTGACAATGTATCCTAAAGTGTGAATGAAAAGATGTATGAATGTGGAAAAAACGAAAGAGGTCTGCAAGAGTCGTAGCAAGTGGGGGTCTATAGTTTCTGCCTAACCTTGTGGGGAAAAGGCGTGGGTGTATGTTCGTATGTATCGTTGCTTATTTTAATAAAAAAATACTATATTAGTAAAAAAAATATGGAATCAATTTAACATCTTACATCATCGACATTATTATCACTAATTCCGTTTCGCCTCACACTGGCTAATTTACTCAGATGTAATCTATCTAGACCCGATTAAACATAACATAAGACCTGTCAATTACTAATTTGACGTAGATGGCGCTGGTGTCTATTAAGTGACCTCTAGAAATACGGCAAATGCTGAAGTCATTTGATATTATAAGATACTAACTCGGTTCCATTCGCAATGCAAAGGCCTTTGGAGACAAAACGATAGCAGCATAGTATTATGTCTTTCTCCATTATATTGTAATTATATCTCTCTACCCAAATCGATACTTCATATAATAAAATATACCACACACACACAAGCTAGCCTATGTCCATCCCAGGACAACTACTCAAAAAGTAAACTATTTCCTTTTCCAAATTTTATCTAAATCCGTTCAGCGGTGCGTGAAAACAAACAGACTAACTTTCGCATTTATACATAGATAATAAATTAAAAATAAGTATGTATAAATTACAAATCATCTTCGACTGCCAAATACCTATCCGTGACCATTTTTTCAAAGCAGTAGTCATACCAATCATAAGGTAACCATTTTTTTGCCGAACTCCTCAGTTTCCGCGTTCGTATCCATACGTGATGTTCAAAACCTTACCAGTAAAATTAAACGCATGACTAATTTTTTATTTATATATACAAATTTCTGCTGGCAACATCGTTGGAAGCTCGTGTAAGTGTAGCAACACTGAAGCATCGGATGACGTCATTCGATGTTATTATTTTTACGGAAGCGTTTAAGATAATTGAGTTACTGATGAGGAGGTATTTTTGCAGGTAGAAGAGTCACGCCTATGCCATTAGAGGAATTGTTTTTTTAAAAGCCACCTAATAGGAGTGGCTATTATTAGTGAGTAGCTTCTTTGTTTCTGATTTCCTAGTGATTATAGGCTGCGTGGTTCCGCATAAGAACTAGCCGCCTGTATTTATTATTAAACTTACCCTTAACGAGTAGTAGTGTCTCGGTCGCATCAAGTCGCATGCTTACATGGATAAAGTACAACCTTCCCACAGAATATCGACGTTAAGTAGCAGTATGCATACTGATGCGTTTCGTTCAGTGAATGTGGAGCGCCGAAGGACCAATTCCTCTCTCGGTCCCCTTACTTCTCCCTTTCTCTTTCCCCTTTTCATTGGCTCGGCAACGTCAATTTTAATATTTTTTTAGTGTACGAATTATGTCCCAGTCCTGGGTCGGGTCTCCTCTCAGAAAGAGAGGGATTAGGATATAGTTCACCACGCTAGCCTACTGCGGGTTGGCAGACTTCACACGCCGTCAAGAAAATCTCTCAGGCATGCAGATATCCTCACGATGTTTTCCTTCGCCGTTCAATTACGTAATAATTTATTATTTATCAAGGAAGTCAGAGGTGCGTACCTTGTTCGTACTCGAGACCTTTGACTTGGAACTCGAAGCGGCGGTAGCCTAATGGCTAGGGCGTCGGACTTGTGATCATGTGGTTGCCGGTTCGAAACTCACCCATTGCACTACCGACGTGAACCCACTCGTAACACAAGCATTGAGCTTAGCACGAGGGGTTAACAAGATTCGACACCTTTTTCTTAATTAAAAAAAAAAAATGGTCATATCACTAGGCTATCATTGCACTTGGGTCTAGTATCTAACCAGACCCATTGAAAAATGTACTATAATATTATAAAGAGGTAAAGTTTGTGAGGTTTAAGGGGATAATCTCTGGATCAAATGATTGACCGATTTTGAAAATTCTTTCACCAATAGAAAGTTACATTATTCCTGATAATAAAGGCTATATTTTTTCCCAAAAGAAACGGATAGCCACGCGGGCGAGGCCGTGGGCGGAAAGCTTGTTTCTAATATATCAACTACTTACTTCTATTCAGATTTTTTCTTGTCTCTTATCTTAAAAGCTTGGATACGTCGCCCAGATTAAAATAGCTTATCGAAACGTAACCAGTGAATGGTGTAAAAGACACCACCAGAAACCAGTAGCACCACTTTTCACCACTTTCAAGGTCCCAATCATCACGCTCTTATTGGAATGGTGATCGGCTGTCAGGCATCATATTGACCTAATATCCAAACCAGTTAAAACAATGGGTACTCGGAACAATTGACGACATTTCTTAAGAGTGTCTGCTTATGAAATTGATGATAGACTACTTACAGATTATTATAAAAACTGGTTTCACCCAACTGCAAAAAGGAGTGTTTTAATTAATATTTTTTTTGCTTATTTTTTGTTATATTTTAGCATTAAATAATGCGAAATATTCACAAAGATATGATTTTTCTGGTGTAAGAAAAATTAGGCCTCAGGCAAGGCTCAAACCTGAGTCCCTCCAGTTGACTACACCGGAAGTTTTACAAACTATGCTACCGAAACCTTAAGTTTTTTTTTGTTTTTTTTTAGGGTTCAATACTTCAAAAGAAAAGACAGGGATCTGTTTTTCACAGAATCTCTTTGTACTGTTCATTAGTCTAGTGGTCCTAAGCGCGACTGCTACGCTAGAGGTCCTGGGTTTGGTTGAGCAAAGTGTTATTGGGTTTTTTCTATGAAATTCTCAGTAGCAGCTCGGAGTCTGGATTTGTGCCTGGCTAATGGCAATAGGCTAGCCATGTGGTAATTAGAAGTGTGGGTGTACATTAGTACACATCTGTCTAACCCTTCGGAGAATACGGGCGTGTAGGTATGCATGTCTATATGTTTGAACGCGCATCACACAAAAACTACTGCACGAAATTGGTTGCGGTTTTATGGAAAATCGTGTGCATATTTCATCTTGATTTACCTAGAAACCGATTTCTAAGTTATTCTTTTGGGACGACAGCGAAACATCAGGCTAGTGAAAGAGTAAATAATCATTCACATAGGTACTATTCTCTGGTTATGCGCAGTTCGTTCAAAAATTTAACATACACAAATATACACAACATTATACCAGTTTTAACCCACTAACTACCGGGTACTCTAGACATACGCCAGAACCAAATAAAGAAGTGAGTGGGCGAACGAGTCGTATCGTAATTATTCTCATTGTATACACCGGTGTATTGTATGTATAGTATGACATACACAAACATGTATTGTCATGGCTCGCTTTCTAATTAAGATGGTTTTAATATACTATAGGGCTAAACTGGCATCTAGTTAGTTATAACCAGGTTAAGCTGTAATGCTTGGTGTGATGGGTAACCGTTATTAACACGTTCTAAGTAGAAAAAAGACTGCCTCGTTAGTCTAGTGGTCCCAATCGCGACTGCTACGCTAGAGGTCTTGGGTTCGATCCCCAGATCGAGCAAAGTGTTATTGGGTTTTTCTATGAAATTCTCAGTAGCAGCTCGGAGTCTGGATTTGTGCCCGGTGAATGGCAATAGGCTCGCCACCTATTACATGGGACCTAAACCTACTCACCCTGCTAGCCTCTCTCAAATCTCTCAGAGATGTTCTTCACGATATTTTCCTTTACCATTTTTATGCGAGAGATAATTAATTATTAATACGCTTAAGAATAAAAACATTCAGAGAAAAAAATATCCGTTTTAAGAAACATAGGTAAACTGTAAGTACTTCTTATACTAACATAAATAATGCTGGTACTTACACTACACTCGCAGTCATAAATTTCTATACCATCCAATTTGGTTAGATGTCACCGGGCTACAAGATTTTAACGCCCACAGGCCGTATGTCTGTAAGAAGGTCGGACGACGTAAAAGTGACCTAATGACGGTTCTATCAGAATAAAGTTCAATAACAAATGCTACTGAAGAAGGCCTATATACTTGTAAAGAGGTTTTAAACTATAAAAATATACAGGTATTTTTTTAATTTTCTCACGCCTCTTTTCCCCAAAGGGTTAGAGAGAGACACAATTTTATGTATTTCATGTTTAGGTCCCATGTAATAGGGAGCGACCTGGGAATCCAACCTAGGACCTCTAGCGTAGCAATCGCACTTAAGACCACTAGACAAAATAGGTAGCCAAAAAAACTTTTGAGAATTTAAATGATTAAATATGATGTGTCATCCATTTTCTTTACGAGCCCAAACTTATTCTATAAATAGTGACATGGTCACTAGGTATAATAGTCTCTTAAAAAGAGATATTATTATTATTATAATAATAACGTATATTTGCCTTCAATACGGCACACGACTCCACTCGATTAGTAAATTAATGGCTACATTCGCTACAGAGTATGAATAAGCTATAGAGCGCGCCCCGCTTAGTGGTATTAGGAACTAGGTACAGACACCATCAAATATATCGGAGCGAACAGACTGTTCATAATCATCTGAGCAACGAGGGAAATTAAACGCTATCTCAATGGTATATAAATTAAAAATTTGAAAAACTCCCGATAATTGCATTATATTATTATCTCAACCGATTTTCATCACCCTCTGACTCTCCCGACTGATTCCCCTTTCGAACAAAAAAAAACTAAATTAGAATCGGTTCATCCGTTCGGGAGCTACGATGCCACAGACAGACACACACACACACACACAAACATACACACACAGACACGTCAAACTTATAACACCCCGTCGTTTTTGCGTCGGGGGTTAAAAATACATGTCAGAATGACAGCTATTCTAAAATATACGTTGTGTCGCTGAGATATGGTTTAAAAAAAATGTTTATTTCTGAACCAATATTCGCAACTAGTTGTTTATTGGAGCCTCCATTTAAGCAAAAAAAATGCCTGTATTAGGAGACTCTTAATTTAACTTTACGGATTTTCTCGCATAATATTTACGTTATATGTACCTGTATACCTACATTATGGAACGCAATAAAGAATTGAATTGAATTGAATTGAGTTATTCAAATAAAGTTATTTTATTTCAATGATAAATTAATTTTACGGGTCAATACTCGTTTTACATATTTTTAAACGAGATGGCGTTAACATGTTGTTACTGGCAACCTCTGAGGAGAGAAACTAATATTGGGTTGTTTATTTGAGCAGCAGAAGTCAAACCGAGAATTTCTTTCGAATTTTTGTCTAAAAATACTAACACGTGTTTTGTGTTTCGCATATACTAAAACTGACCTTGTATAATAGATAATCACCGGTAGCAGCGCCGAGCGCCGTATTAAGCGCTCTATAACAAATCTTCATACTCAGATGCAAGTAACGTTAATCTTAATAAGAGACCTTATTGACCTTAAGGTCTATGGCCATTGTGGCCTTAATAGGAGATTATGGTTGCTATAATTTGAGGTCAAAAATTTGAACTGGACCCCTTTCTATGGGAGTGCAGCTTTGTTTTGGTCAAGAAATTATAACCATTTTTACTTGACGATGTAAGAAGAAGGGTAATGATTTTAACAGTGTATGTGTGTGTGGATGTTAGATCAATGCTCAAAAAATACTAATGAGATATTGACACAAGAGATGTCGTTTGATTAACATTGAGTATTGTGTATTGATTCGACTCGTATTGATAAAACAATTTGGCCGACAAAAATTTTGAATAACTTTCTACTAGCGCCATCTCTTAATTTGATTAGGTACATACTATCTGTTTAACCTTTTGAACCCCATTGTCACATATATGTGACAAACGAAATCTTACCCTGAACACCAACGTCACAAATATATGACAAAATATACGTCGCACCATATTATGAAATAAACAATTTAATCATTACTTTAGTGTGTTTTCACTACCTTGTGTAATTTGACAGAAAAAGTGGCCTGGCGTCAGGGGTACAGCGATACGTTTATACTCTGGCGTTCAAAAGGTTAATATAAAATACCGATTGAAATATAATATGAAGTAAAAATGGACCAGACGTGTGTGAGTTTCTAACCTTTTAAGCTAACGAAATCTTTGTTTATAATCAAACTGTGACTGTTAACCGGGAAAATATTTTTTAATAGAAACTGATGCTCGTCTTGTGCATCGAACCCAGTACGTCCAGCGTGCCAGTCAGGATTAGGACCACTAAACTAATAAGGCAGGTTTCTATATAATACCCACCTACCTAAAAATACCAGTTGTATTATATTTTTCCCGTATAATTATGAACCCACTCAATTTCTCGGTTATTTTCACGCTATGAAGGATGCTGCGAGGTATGTGCAGGGTAATGGATTCTTAATGATGATTAATTGTCTTCATAGACAAGTACGGGTGGGCTAAAAGAGTACTAAGTCATTTACGTGACTTAAAAAAAATACCAAGGTTTGTTTTTGAATTTTATTTTTAAAGGTCGCGATGCGTTTTTGTTATTTATGTCGTAATTATTTTCAGGGCTTGTATTTCGTGTCTATATGTATACACTAAAATATAGGAGTTAATTTTGTAGTAGTAGTACCTTGCTGGCATGTCTACAAGCCAGCATGAATGGGTCAGCACGACCGGGGAAGTACGACCCTCCCACAGAATATCGACGTCAAGTAGCAGTATGCATACTGTTGCGTTTCGTACGGTGAGTGTGGAGTACCTGAAGCCCAATTCCTACCTCAGCCCCCTTCCTTTTCCTTTTCTCCTTCCCCTCCCTTTTCCGAAATAGGCTCGGCAACGCATCTGCAATCTCCCTTTGGTATTTTTGGTATGTGGTTTTTAAACTCCTAGTTAGGCTATTGTACTTTTGTCACCAAGGCTAATGGTGTATGCCAGACATGCAGCTGGCTTTGCCGCCGGCTGTCAGACTGCTTTGCCGCTGACTTTGTGTCAGACTCGCATATCGAAGCTGCAAGCGCGTTGCCGCCGGCATCCAAAAGCCGCGCCTGCAAACGGGCATGTGTTGATACAGCATAAAGGCAATTAGAATCTGTAATGTTACACAAAACTGGTCTAATTTAGAGCACATACTCTAACGCACAGGCCAGGTGTATGTAATATGACCCGGTTGTTAATATTTGAGAGGCTTGACTGATCGCTACATGGATGTATGATGACTAGATGTGACAGTGAGCGTACTGAGAATTACAAGCTTTGGAGCGCTCTTGATTTTTGTCTTCCGCCCGCGGTTTCACCCGCGTAGACTTTACGTTTCTTTTCATTTTACGGGATAGTATAAATATAGTCTATGTCACTCAGGAATAATGTAGCTTTCTATTAGCGAAAGAATTTTCAAAATCGGTTCAGTAGATCCAGAGATTACCCCCTACAAACTCACAAACTTTATCTCTTTATAATATTATTCCCGCCCACGGCTTCGCCCGCGTAGTTTCTCGGCTTCATATAAACCTTCCTCTTGAATCATTCTATCTATTAAAAAAAACCGCATCAAAATCCGTTGCGTAGTTTTAAAGATTTAAGCATACAAAGGGACATAGGGACAGAGAAAGCGACTTTGTTTTATACTATGTAGTGAAGTACCTATAGGTAGATAAGGATATATCAACTTGGCTAAAATAACTGTGTTAAGGTAAATTTAAGATCAATACCAAAAAGTTTTAAGTTATTGTATTGCATTGTTTTTAAAAACCATCATCATCAACCCATTACCATTGTCCCACTGCTGGGCACGGCTCTCCTCTCAAGTCGAGAGAGATTAGGCTATAGTCTACCACGCTAGCCTACTGCGGGTTTGCAGACTTCACACGCTGTCAAGAACCATGGTAATTAATTTTTAATACGCACATGACTTCGAAAAGTGGTGTTTTGGACAGAAGTGCGTGGCTTGGATTCGAACGCGAGATCTTTAACTAAGCAATCCGTTGATATCACTAGGCTATCGCTGCACTTATGAGAGCCATAGCACGATTAAAATAGTAAATAAAAAAATCTACGAAAGAAATATTAGCAAAACCATTTATCACCATAATAAATCATACCCAGCCATGTCCCAGAAATCCGCCTCACACGTTTAAAAAAACCGTGATTTTTATTAACTTTCACTGTTTATTCACAATATTCAATGAATGTCAAGTTTATGTCACTTTCACTGTTTTTTTTAACACAGATTTATAAATAGCCGCACCTCGGTTGATGATTAACATATTAATGAAAATATACAATCTTAGGATGAATAGAAATTCGAGATTAACTTGGCTAGTCAATTTTGCCAGCTGTTTAGGATAATATTATTAGTATTAACTGACCTGACAAACTTTGTTCTGTCTTAGCCAAAAATATTCAATTCAAACTGGATAAAAATAATAATAAAAAACGTGCGAAGTTAAAATAGTCGTGAAGTTTTCACAATTTTCCAATTTTCTTAATTTCACTTCCCGTAAAAACCTTCTAAACTTTTACAAAGTATAAAAAAAAACTGATGAATTAAATCGATGAATTCATTCTCAAGTTATGGCGTGACCAAGGGAAATATGGATTCATTTTTATAAAATAAAGATATCAGTAAGCAATGATAGCCTAGTGATATGGCCATTGGACTGCCAAATCAAAGGTCTCGAGTTGGCATCCAAGGCACGCACCTTTGACTCATCGAAGTCTTGCGCGTGATAATAATCATTTATCACGCGCATAAATGGTGAAGGAAAACATCGTCAGGAAACTTGGTAAATTTTCTTGACGGTTTGCGAAGTCTGCGAACCCTCAGTAGGCTAGCGTGGTGGACTATAGACTTAACCTTCTCATTCTGAAAGGAGACCAGTGCCCAGCAATGGAACAATATAATGGTTTGATGATAATTTGAAGATAAATGTGCCAACAAAGTTCAATATGATAATTAAAAAGTTCTTAGAAATAAATTTGTTGGAATATAGTAGAATATTAATTAGTTGAATATGTAAAATATGACATTAAACACGCACGAATGAGGTTAATGAACGTTTGAGCAGCGAAAGTGGTGTGCCAGGATCGTAGCAAGTGGAAATCTTTAGTCTATGCCTATCTCTATGGAAGGATGATCTATTATGATTAAGTGTATAGGTATGAGACCTTATTTATTTGGACTCTACTTTGTTTTATTTATTTGGATTTGTATGCAGTGTACGACATTTTAATCCTATTGTTTATTTAAAAAACATAAAATTCGGCTCTTAGACAGCTTACCAAAATATAGCATAGAAAAATGTTTACGTAAGATCTCCAGTAATTCAACTGTGAAAACCAGATCCAATTTCATCCAGTAGTTTTACACACAAATAAAAAAACGTATTTTTTGGCTTCTGATGCTCTAATAAAGACATCGGCCTGACACCATTTTAAATATACTTTAAAAACATATTTATAAAATGAATTTGGTGACTTTTATCCCAAACCTGAAAAGTAATCAGCACCTTTTAAAGTAGGGCTTGTTGTTGAAGTTTGGTTGTGGTAGAGCCACGCTGTTCGCAGCATGAATAGGCTGGCTTGACCGGGGAAGTACCACAATCTCGCAGAACACTGACGTCCGAGCGTTTCGCTACTGCGCTTCGTTAGGTGAGCGAGAGGGCCGGAGGCCCAATCCCCTTCCTTCTCCTTTTCACCTTCCCCTCCCTTTCCCTAAATAGGCTCGGCAAAGCATCTGCAACTCCTTTGTTTCGTAGATATGCATGGGCGGCGATGACTTCTTACCATCAAGTAGATCCCCTGCTCGTTTGCCGAGTTATCCCAAAAAAAAAACCATTTTAGTAGCAGTATATGATAAGATTATAAAACTAATCTTTAATCTTAGCTTATCTAGCATTTCTCTACATCTATGACAAATAATGAGGTATGTGGTTGTCATATGTAGGCCACGTTCACTTTCAATAACTTAACACTTAAATTCATGACCCTGTGCGACTTATTGATAGAAAGTTATAAATATTTAGGATTAAGGGGGTTACTTTGGGAGGGAGACTAGTCTATGAAACCTAGATATGTTTTGGAATATATTATATACAAACATACAGTCACGCATGACTGCCTCGTTGGTCTAGTCGTCCCAATCGCGACTGCTACGATAGAGATCCTGGGTTCGATCCCCAGGTCGAGCAAAGTGTTATTGGGTTTTTCTATGAAATTCCCAGTAGCAGCTCGGAGTCTGGATTTGTGCCCGGTGAATGGCAATAGGCTCGCCCCCTATTACATGGGACCTAAACATACTGGCGAACTGTGGGTGCACATTAAGTACACCTCTGCCTAACCCTTCGGGGAATACAGGCGTGATGGTATGTTTTATACACTCACGCCTTTTTCCCATAGGGGTAGGCAGAAACTACAGAACACCATCTGCTACGATTCTTGCTAGCTTCTTCTTCTAGCTTCGCATATTGCTTTCCGTAGTAAAATAGTTCGCCGGTATGGTACTGCCGCTTTGGGTACGGAGAATTTAATAGAAAACTCAGAAATACTGCTCCAGCCGGGAATCGGGTAGCAGTCGCGGTTGGGACCACTAGACTAATGAGACAGTTAAGATATATTGTTTTTTTTTATGGGATAACTCGGTAAACAACCTGATGAGCCTCCTGATTGTAAGTATAAGTCATCGCCGCCCATGGACATCAGCAATACCAAAGGAGTTGCAGATGCGTTACTGGGCCTATTTAAGGAAATCGTAGAGGAAGGAGAAACGGAGGAGGAACTAGACTTCCGGCGTTCCATTCTCCCCGTACGAAACGCAACAGTATGCATACTGCTACTTGACGTCGATATTCTGTGGGAGGGTGCCATGCCAGCGAGGTATTACTACTAAAAAAACTTTGATTGTATCGTACAAAAATATATTAACTCTTAATCCTAACCCACGTTAATGACTTTCTCTTAATAAGTTGGGGTCACCTGAGTCTTATGTTATCGGAAAGTGAACGCGACCTACTTTAAGGAAGCCATATTGGATACTTATTATTTTTTTATTGCTGTTATCCGCATTTTGGCTTCTGTTACTCTTATAACTGCCTCATTAGTCTAGTGGTCCTAAACGCGACTGATATTCTAAAAGGTCCTGGGTTCGATTCCCAAGTTGAGCAGTGTTTGTATTGGATTTTTCTTTTTGAAATTCTCAGTATCTTGGAGTTGGGTAGAGCCAGTCTTAACACAAGTGTTTATATAACTTAACAGGGCTGTCTCAATTTTGTGTAAAATGCAATGTTTAAGGTTCAATAATTTCTTTTTTTTTTATTTGTTTGTACCCGGTTGTTGGCAAAGCAATAGGTTCAACCGCTACTACGTGACATAAACGTACAATTGAACTGTGGGTGTACAATAATAAATACACCTCTGCCTAACCCTTCGGGGAAAACGAGGATGATGATATGTTGCTCTTATCAATATCATCCGAGGATGAATAAAAATAAAAAACAAACCGTTCTGATCTCTTCATTCTATGGATCTGCATATGACAGAGAGGTCAAGCCCTCAGGATCTGTTCAACTAATTGAGATAAGATGTAGCACGTTGCTTTCTAAAAGTGAATACAGCATTGAAATTTGAATTGAAAACCAGCGACAGGCGGCTTACCAGTCGTCTGGCTTTTAGCTGAACTGGACGATTTGGCACAGCCGTGGGGCACACAATGCGTTGTTTTCATGGTTTTTTTTTTCAATATACCTACTAAGTTTTTTTTTATTGTGCACAAAATGTGTGTCAATAAATATATTTTCCTTCTTTCTTTCTAAATATATTCATATATTTTTGCGCCATTTCTAAAAAACATATAAGAATTCCAAATAATAAATGTTTTCCATCACTATATAGGTACGTCGCTTGTTTCGTTACGGTTGTACTTAATACCTCAATGTTACGTAAGAATTACATCGTTAATAGCAGGTTTCCACTCCCAAATTATTTTAATAACTTAATTTTCTTTATTGGCAGTTCATACTATTACTGTTTTGATAACAATTACTTCTTGTGTAACCATGTTTTGAAATAATATTTGATGTTAACACCTTGGCGTTATTGAAAGTAGATATCATTCATATAAGACTAGCTTTCCGCCCGCGGCTTTGCCCGCGTAGACTATACGTTTCTTGTCATTTTACGGGATAATATATAGCCTATGTCAATCAGGAATAATGTAGCTTTCCATTGGTAAAAGAATTTATCAAATCGGTCCAGTAGTTTCAGAGCCTATTCAATGCAAACAAACAATCAAATCTTTCCTCTTTATAATATTAACTAGCTTTCCGCCCACGGCTTCGCCCGCGTGGTTTCTCGGCTTTTCTGCATTTAAAAGGAATATTTTTTCCCGTTTTTGCTATATTTTTCATTAATGCTCCGCTCATATTGGTCTTAGCGTGATGATAGCCTATTGCCTTCCTCATTAAATGGGCTATCTAACACTGAAAGAATTTCAAATCGGATCAGTAGTTCCTGAGATTAGCGCGTTCAAGCAAACTAACTCGTCAGCTTTATAATATTATAAGTATTATTATATAATATTATACGTACTTATATAAGTATAAATTTAGACAATCTGTTAAACAGTAGTTTGATCGGTCAATTCTTCTACCTACCGTTGGTATGTGCCAATATGCACCTTCAAGACACGGATACAATGAACCAAACATTAATGAACCAATTTATTATTTTTTTGTAACCAAATAATCTTTTTGTTACAGAATACCGACATCATCCCGGACCGATAAGGTATAATTTTGTAATTATTTTGTAACCGATCTTCTTGAACCTTTTGTTTTTTTACTCGACTGCACAGCGCAAAAGAAGGTTTCGCATGAGAACAAAAAACTGTCTGCAGTTTTTAGCTAGATTAGGTGCTTAAAAAGTTCCTGGCGTTCATACTTAAGTATCATCATTATCATCAACCCATATATTGTCCTACTGCTGGGCACGGGTCTCCTCTCAAACTGGGAGTAGACGAATACGTAATTGGCTAGCTATAGTCCACCACTCTGGCCTACTGCGGATAGGCAGACGTCACACACCGTCGAGGAAATTTCTCAGTCTTGTAGGTTTCCTCACGATGTTTTTTTTTCCTTCACCGTTTCATCATCATATCAGCCAAATGAGGTCCACAGCTGCACGAAGGCCTCCCCCATAGACTTCCACAACGACCGGTCATATGCCGCCTGTATCCAACGACTCCCAGCGACCTTTACCAGATTGTCTGTCCATCTCGTTGGAGGTCGTCCCGCGCTGCGTTTTCCGGTGCATTGGCTCCATTCGAGAACCTTTTTGCCCCTTCACCATTTAAGCTCGTGAAATACACACTTCGAAAAGTCCCTTGGATTTGAACTCAATGATTTTTATCACAGATAGGTTTGCGTTTCACTACAACTCGCCTGATGTAAAGCAACGAAGTGGTCTACGATGGAGCGTGCTTGCCTAAAAGAAACCTATTTACTCTCGTCTTGAAGACACCCAAATTGTAGGTCTCGGGGAACAAAGATTCCGGTAGCGAGTTCCACAATAGAGCAGTACGCACTTTAAATGTCGAGGCAAAACGCTTAGTGCGAGATTTAGGCACAGATGATGATGTCCAGGGTTCGCTAATTCTGCTCAATATGTTATACTTAGGTATTGCAAGATGTGTGAACAAAGAATCACAATGTCGAAACAATTGGCATCTAAATGTCGTGGTGTGATGCGGTTTGATGTGCCGCGCAATGATTATGGCACATGTTGCGGTGCAAGTTTTAAAGTGTGACTTTTGGTGAAAAGTCTGGTTATTTAATTTGTTTTATAAATGATGGCAGTTTTAGTTATGATTAGCAAATATAATCCATATGCAGAGTTCAGTACCATACGTTAAGTCCGCGTATTTGCACTACGTGTATGTTTACAGGGGAAGGTTATAAGTTAATATTAATTTTATTGTAGTGGATTGCCCGCGAAATTTTAAATTGGCTACATTTGTCAGATACGCGGAATTATCCAATACTAAAGCTTCCGTAAACAAGGCACTGGCAAGCAAGCTACTGCGTTTTATTCCGTGATGAGAATATTTAATGAAATTACAGATAAAATATGACCCAATCGTATTAATTAAAATTCTCTTAAAGGGGCAATATGACCCGGCAAGTCACATTACTTTCATAATTGAAATAGCAAAAAGTCTACTCATTCACACTTCAGTAATAATGAATTCATTTATCAATCACAAGCCATTATAATCCTTTGTAATAATTTAATAATCATTCCACTGCATTGATTGAAATGAGATAAGATATAGTTCACTGATTGGAGTATGAATTACGCTATAATTATATAATTTGTAGAGTTCCTTATAAGATATGATAGAGCCTAGATCATTTAATAGATAAATTACAATTGTGATTTGTTACAAAAGCTTTCAATTAATAAAACCTAAATTCTGTATTACCTAATGAAAGCACGATTTCATAGATCAGTTGTTCTAATTGCATAACAATTTTTTAATCTTAGGAAAGCTTCTTCTTTGACAAGTTATTATTTAAGCTTCTCAATATGAATTTCGATTACGAATAAACCAATCCAAGATGCGCCGAACGATCTTTTTTTATTTTTTATATATTTCACTCGTAGTGTTAGAAATCTGAAAAAAAAAATTGGAACAGAATAATTTAATGACCCTGAAGTCATCTTAACAATTTAGAGACACCAATTAGATAAATATTTTTCGACCTTCTCCAAAATGTAATCTTGGATTACTAATCTCATTTTATTTTCTTAAAAGTTTTTTTAAATATTCAAACGCATTTGGAATCTCGACATTACAAATAACGTCTAAATTCACAACGTTGCTAGAGCATAATATTTAGCGAGCATACAATTATCGCTAATACCATTGTCTATATTCACGGCGAGGGGGCGTGGTGCGAATGGTGTGGAGAAAGTCTGACATTTAGTACTATATTGTTTGAGAGTAAGAGTGTCTTCGATGACGATACACCTGGCTTGAATATAATCATCAGTTAAGGTTTTTCCCAATTATACACCGTGATATTTTAGTCGTCTTACCCCGTGATGCCACTGACGACAAAACATGTTGCAAACACCTACCTATCCCACTCACTTTTTGGGATTTAGATAAAGTTAGATAAATGTTTGCAACATGTTTTGTCATTCGTGGAATCGCAGGGTAACATACGAAAGGGCAATGTCATATTTTCTTCATTAAGAACAATTTTCACTATAGGATCAACCCTGGAATCGTGAAAATAGCGTCAGCAGTTTCATAGAAAGGTGTTCTTCGACAAAATGAAAAAGGAAGTAGGTACTTAGCTTTTTTTTAGGGTTGGACACACATTAGAAATTTTTGGAATAATCAGTATTACTGCTAGACAACTTTATAGTTGTCTGGCAGACAAAAACTTGTTTTAATAATGTTTATTGTGACTATTGTGTTTATCGTGACATTATTGTCAAGGAGTATTGTGATACAGCCTCATTTGCCTAGGGGGTACAAGCACGACAGCTTGGTGTAAGCTCGTGGCCTCGATTCCCAGGTCGAGCAGTTTTATTGGGTTTTTCTATGAAATTCTCAGTAGCAGCTTGGAGTTGAGTGCCCGGTGAATGGCAATAGGCTCGCTATACTACATGAGACCTAAACATACCGGCAAACGAATTTACATTACGTACTCCATAACCCTGCACATTATACAAGCGTGATGGTATGTTAAGTTATAATAATACTAGCTTTCCGCCCGCAGCTTCGCCCGCGTGGACAACACGATTTTGACTGTTTAGTTTATTATGAAATATAAACGCAGCTTATAAGTATCCTTTCCCAAGTTCTAGTCTATTTTTGTATAAAATTTCGTCATAATCCAAACGGACTTTCATCCCGCATTTCATCCCCACACAGGTCGAAATGTCAAAAACGCTAGAACAAATATTTATACCCCATCAAACTCTTATTTGCAATAAAAGGTAGCCTATGTCCTTTCTCAAGCTTTAGTCTTTCCCAGTAACGAATTTCATCAAAATCGGTTGGGTGGTTTAGGCGTGAAAGCGTAACAGACAGACAGACAGAGTTACTTTCGCATTTATAATATTAGTAGGGAGGAGGGATACGTAGGTATGTACATTTTTTCAGGAAAGATAAACTGACGTTACCTTAATTAAGAAGTAGAATGTGGAATAGAAGTTCGACATGACAGGTTTCGGTTACTTAGTTGGATAAAGCGCCCTGTGTATTGAATGGGAAAGACGCAGGTTCGAATCCTGCTTAAGATTGAATTTTGTTTCACTACAAAAAAACATTTTTGTTATGTGTTTGAATGTATCGTTATCTACTCAAAATGAATGCCATTATGACCTTCGCAATGCAATAACTGGACATTACACGACCCTTTGTCTTCACTATCACCGCTCAAAATAACTCTATTCTTAAAACCAATAGAAGACATTTCGAAATCGATTTGCGAATTTCTCGATGTCAATCGTTTGACAGGTTGGTTTTTTTTACAAAGCTGTCATACACAAGGCAATGACCGCCCGGAGGTGTGGCCAGAATAAATAATTATGGTCGGGAACATTTTGTACCAGTCGTGTTGAGTTGGTTTTTGGTTTGAATAATATGATAAAATATTGTGTAATATTAGTATTACAGTTCATTTTGTATTGTTTTTTATTGTAGTGCTGAGGTACAGATTGGTACATAGATTTCTGTCTGCTTTGGCACGAAATGGTACAAAAAAATCGACATAAATCTGAAGTGATGCAAAAACATTTCTAATTAAAATCAGACTCGATAACAAAAAAGAATCGGTTTGTTATTTAATTTATTTAAGAAAGGTTTGCTCGCCGCTTCCTCCTCATAGGAGACCGGTTATCCGGTGAGATAATAAATAGAGGTCCTGGGTTCGATTTACCGGTCGAACAAACATTTTCTATAAAATTCTCAGCAACTCGGAGTCTGGATTTGTGCCCGGTTAGTAGCTATATACTCACCCCCTATTACGAGGGACCTAAACATACCAGCGAAGTGTAGGTGTACATTACATCACACCTCTGCCTAACCCTTCGGGGAATACAGGCGTGATGGTACGTAACACAGAATCTTTTTGCATTTTAATACACACATCTACATAAATAAATACAGATATAAAAACACGATCATCATAGATATTATCTAACACATAACAATGATAAAAAATCACCCAATTTCCTCATCAGAATACAACCAAATAAACTTACAAAAGCGAACAGAATTCATAATGGCATCCACCTATCTCGCGCATCTAAGAATATGGCCGCTACAGAATACGAGTAGGTAATGCAAATACCGCCCGCAATTAAGCGGGAGCTGGATCGAGTCATTATATCGATATAGCTTATTACTCGATTATCGTAAGTGCGGTGCTGCATACATAATCGAGTATCGGTAATATCGATTTAAGAGTCGTGTAAGATAGCAGAGAGATAACAATAGGGTGTCGGTACAACTTATCGCTGTACTGTTACTTAAGAATTTCTAAGTTTATACTGATTTTAAAGCCTTGCTTTGTCTGACAATGTAAAACAATATAGGTTAAGCTACCTACATAATTACCTTTTTTTTTTTTGCTAGCTGTACGTCGCGCTGTTTCTGTATTTTTCTTTCTACTTGACTCTCTTAAGGGTCGAGTTCGAACAGCTCCAAATATCATTTTTTTTGTTCGTCGTTTTTGTAACGTTCATTCTGACGTTACAAAAAACACTTTAATTTTATTTATTTATATAGATGTAGGGATTCCAATAAAATGACTAATAGAGCGGCAACCGCAGCCTATAGATGTATACCATCACGCCAGTATTCCCCGAAAAGTTAGGCAGAGATGTACCAAGGTACGCCCACATTTGGCCGATATGTTTAGATCCCATATAAGTAAAAGGGGGCGAGCCTATTGCCATTAGCCGGGCACAAATCCAGGATTCCAAGCTGCTACTTAGAATTTCATAGAATAAAATCCAATAACACTGCGAAAAATCCTACACAGAAAATACGTCATTATTGCATTAAAAAACTAAATTACTCAGAGATAAAATTACGTATAAGATGATCATAATAATTATAGCCTTCAAGTTGTATAAATTAAAATTAGCTCAACCCTTTCCGTTGAACACAACAAGTATAAGTAATGTAATCATATGGATAAAAAGAGATAAAATCCAACCGAAGCCGCGGCTCAAACATGTCTAGTAACGTCGGCAAAAAAATAACAGCAGCGTATAATTATTATCATACTGCTTAACATGCTGATGTTACTTTGTATAAAATATTATATTATAGTTGTACTGAAGACTTGGAATCCAATCTCGATCGATTGGAATTTAGTTTCTCTTTTTTTTAAATGGGATATATACTTAGTCTACTATAAATTAGTCTAGTGGTCCTTAACGTGACTGCTACGCTAGAGGTCCTGAGTGCAATCCCCAGGTCAAGCAAAGTGTTATTGGGTTTTTCTAAAAAAATCTTAGTAGCAGCTCGGAGTTTGATGTGCCCGGTGAATGGCAATAGGCTCGCTTACCTACATGGTAAAACAACACACACCTCTGCCTTACTTTTCAGGGAATACAGGCATGATGGTAAGTTATAAATGCGAAAGTAACTCTGTCTGTTGTAATCTTTTTGCGCCTAAACCTCTTTTTAATGAATTTAGGTACAAAAATAGATTGGACCTTGGAAATGGACAAAGTTTATCTTTTATCCCAAAAAGATCATTGGTCAGAGCGTCAACCCTGAATCCCACGTTCAGCTGCTGTCCTTCTAAACCAACGGACAATTATGTCAAAAACTTTGTTATGAAATAAAACCCGGTATCCACCAAAAGCAAAAAAATAAAGCAAAACCAGAAGTAAACAAGGTTTTAAAGTTAGATACTCTGTTATGACCGTGTATCATGTTGCGTGAGCTGCGACACGCGATTGAGTCGTATAGGTATAGGAGCGCTAAAATGACGCCTCAAGACGAACTGAATTTGAATTTTATTATAAAGGCAAATTCAAGTAACAAAGTGTAGTAATGCTTTGTTTTTTTTCTGTAAATAGTAATTTTCAACCGACTTAAAAAGGTTCGACTGTAACTATGACTGTTTTTTTTTTATGTTTGTTACCTCAGTACTTTCAAAAACCCAAAACACCTTAATTGAAGTCACCGACTTTCGAAACTGTTTTAGATATTAAATTGTTTTATTATTTTTTGAAGGCGGTTCTACTTTTTTGTTAATATTTATTCTTTAGCAATAGCTCACCCCCTATTACATAAGACCTAAACGTACCGGCGAACTTTGAGTATGCATAATTATATTATGTACACTTCTGCCTAAACCTTTGGGTGATGGTATGTTAGTTATTTTTTACAATTAATTATTGCAGACAAGTAAGCTCGATTATTTTTAATTCTTAACCAGGAGACTACGTTTAAAGAAC
This sequence comes from Subacronicta megacephala, assembly GCA_958496365.1. Lineage (NCBI taxonomy): Eukaryota > Metazoa > Arthropoda > Insecta > Lepidoptera > Noctuidae > Subacronicta > Subacronicta megacephala. The sequence goes on from OY292537.1 coordinate 1,657,637, forward strand.
TTGTGAAATTTTTAATACGCTGTGATTTTAAGATTTAAAGCAGCATTTTAGCGGCCCTAGAACTAAATATAGAAAGGCTGTGCTTAAAGACGTATTGTAAATGGCTACGTTTTTATGGTATCACAATTTATGGTGTAATCTTATTAATGTGGTTGCTATGGCAACAGGATATGTTTGCAAACCCCGGTCAAATGTTTTCCTTGTGCGGCGAGGTCAATGAACTTTTCGCTTAAGGCGGAATCTATTTATGTATGCATTGTTTTTATTCAGCCGTGCCACTACTGGGCAAAAGCCTCCTATTCTTCTTCCATTCTTTGCAATGTAAACTTATTGGCCCATCTAAAAATGCCGCTTTTAACGAATCTAATATGATTAATATTGGAAAATTGCTAAGGAACTACTACCGGTTCTAAATATGTTTTTTTAAAAGATTTTTTTTAAATATGACCCATACACATACCATCACGCCTGTATTCCCCGAAGATCTAGACAGAGGTTGTACTACGTTCACTCACAGTTCGCCAGTTCCATGTAATAGGTGATGAGCCTATTGCCATTAACCGGGCATGAATCCAAACTCCGAGCTGCTACTGAGAATTTTACAGAAAAACCAAATAATACTTTGCTTGCCCTGGAAATCGAACCCAAGAATCTAGCGTATCAGTCACGCTTGAGACCACTAGACTAATGAGACAGTTAATGGTATTTAGAGCTCGTATTAATTTGCAGACATTTTCTAAGGTGAATAGTATTATTATGATTTTTAGCTTCCCAGAAGTTAATCGCAATTCACCATCTACGTCTAGGCGTGTTGTAAAATGAATAGAGTATCAACTTTGATAACATTAGCAAGAGCCTAGACGGCTAACAGGAGAGCCCAATATCGGGCTCTTTAGCGTACACATGAGTTGAAGGTTGCGGTGCCGGATTTCTTCTAAAATGTTTCGTAAAATTTCCGAATTATACTCCAATAATTACAAAAAATACTTTTAATTACAGACAAAAACTAGGGATTTTAAAATCTAGAAACTTCACAGATAATTTCAGATTTCAACAGCTATTAGAATTTATTACTTAATAGCTTTCGGCTCAATATTGAGATCAAAAATAACTGATATTACATCATATACATTGATGTTTTAGTTACGGATACGTTTTTACGATAGCCAATGAGTGCAAAAAATTATGCAAAATGGTACTATATTCTTATTGTTGCGGCGGCCATCTTGATTTTGTTTTGAGAGACGATGAAATAAGAATAGTTTTATTAGTGAATTGATGTCGAGACAATAAATAATAGGAGATTAAGTAATATTAGCATATTTATAACTCTCATTAGCCTCGTGGTTCTTAGCACGACTTCTACGCTAGAGATCCTGGGTTCGATTTCACGGACAAGCTAAGGTGTCATTGGGTGCCCGCTTACTAGCAATAGGCTCGCCCTCTATTACATAGGAATGAAACATACCAGCAAACTGTGGGTGTACACACTTCTGCCTAACCCTTGGGCAATAGAGGCGTGATGGTATGAAGCTAAACAATACAACTAGTAATCCTATCTTACAATTTGGACCTTATCTAAATTAACTCGGCATTACTTGACCTATTGTGTCGCAAACAATAAAATATTTTAGTGGTAAATCAGACGTAATGAATCACGTAGAATGTTGTTTAACAATTTTAGACCTGTTGACAGATAACTAGATAGATATTTTATATAATACTTGTGGCCCAAAAGTCGGGGCACTTTGTCCGGGTTAAATATATTGGAACTCGTCGAGTCGAGTTCTAATATATTTAATCCGGGTTTAATTGTAAATCTATACCATCCAAGGGCTCACTCAAACATACAAATAAAATCTCTAAGTCCATCCAATTAAAGAGGAGTATATTGACATAAACACCTACAATAAATATACATACATACATACACTCACGCCTTTTTCCCATAGGGGTAGGCAGAAATTACAGAACGCCATTTGGTGCGATTCTTGCATACTTCTTTGGCTTCGTCCGCATTCATACATCTTGTCATACACATGCGCCGGTTAAAAAAATAAAAAATGTAATTGATTCCATACCATCACAACCACAGGGTTAGGCTAAGGTGTACTGTGTTGTACACAAAATAAAAACAGGTACAGGCAGTGAATAACATTATTTGTCTTGACATAGATTGCACACACATGTATAATTAAGTGTCACACAATCTTTGTCAAAAAACTGACGTCAGCTTCCTGTATACCTTAGGGGCCGTCATTAATCACGTGATGTTTTTTTTGGCATTTTTTGACCTCCTTGGTGATACATGGTGAGGTTTAACACTAACTCCCCCCCCCCCCCCCCTAAGGTACATCACGTGTATTTTTAGTACCTGAAAAAATCCATTTTTTTTGCGAAAAATTTGCGGCGCGTATGCCGGAAAAATAAATACACGTGATATATTACTACACCCCCCCCCTCCCCCTCGTGATTTTTTATGGACCCCCCCCCCCTTTCGAGCCTCACGTGATTAATGGACAGTCCCTTAAATGTTTAGTCGGCTGTACATAAGTTTGCTGAATGTTTTAGGTTTCCATGTAATACAGCAGGCATAGCCATCAGCCAGGCATAAATCCAAAGTTCTAGGTACTACTGAGAATATCATAGAAAAATCAACACTGCTTAACCTGGAAATTTAAACCTTTCGGATAATGCCGGCGTGATGTTGTTAAACCCCAACGAAAAAAGAAGGGTATTTTATCTGTGTGTCTGTCTGTCGCATAACTTCTGAACGGATGAACCGATTTAAATGTTTTTTTTTGTGTTTTTTTTGTCAAGATCAAATTAATATCCATTTTATATAATTCTGCAACCTACTTACTAAGAAATTCCTAGTCCAAAGGATCACATTGAACCTCATAAAAAGTAAGTATCTCAGTTATTGAGTCCTTGCCCGAAATAAAAACATCGATAAAACTTGTTCTTATACAAACACTCTTGGCACAAACCCAAAATTACTACACAAGGAACAAGAAATAAAGAAATATATAACAATAGAAAACAGTAAGCTAATTTACTTCGACTCATTGCATTATGTAAATTGTACGATTTATTCCATTTGAGCTTTATTTGTGACAATATCATAGTAACGCGTGTCGGAACCATTGGGCAACGCGCCAAATTGTGACAAACAAAAGAACGAAGTTAGGATAGTAAATAGTTGTAGTAAAATATATTTATCTGAATCGTAATTATCAGCATTGATTCGCATTTATATACCAATTTTGTATTGATTATGGGACCGTGTCGGAAAAGATAAAAAAATTGACTCCAACATAATTAAATAAGCAAGTAATATACAAAAATTATTTGAAGGCATTGCCCTAAATAAAATTTGATATCTCAATATTACCATCACGCCTGTATTCCCCGATGGGTAAAATAGACGTGTACTAATGCACACCCACAGTTCGTCGAAATGTTTAGGTACTTTGTAATAGAGAGCGAGCCTATTGACATTAACCGGGCTCAAATCCAGACTTGGAACTGGTACTGAGAATTTCATAGAAAAATCCAACAACACTACTCAACCTGGCAATCGAACCGGAGATCTCTAGCGTAGGAGTTGTGCTTGGAACCACTAGACTAATGAGGCAGTCTATGTATTTATGTATGTATTATGGACACGGTACGGTGATATGCAGAATATTTCAACCTAAAAATCTGCATATGGACATACTTAGTCTAAAAAACATGGATACTCAAATAATAGTTGACTGGGATGTTTGTTACTCACATTATAGATGCTGGCGTTTTATTCAAGCCAAAAATGTCAGTAGTAGGGAAAACGGATGCATAAAAGTATAAATTATAAAAAAAAAACAACAGGAATTTACCGAAAATGTATCTCTCATCATCCTGTTTCGCTACTTTTAGACCAATATCGTCTTAAATCTTTGAACTTGTGACTCTAAAATACCTAAAATGACTAATCAAAACAGAATTTGGTAATAATGTAAATGTAGCGTAAATCACTTGTTATATTAGATACGCTTGGATGAGCTGAATCATCTAAGATTCTCATAAAAAATCATAAGATTTGCATATAAATTGTTTGTTTTGTCTGTATTAGTATATGTATCCGGATAAATTTTCAAGTTCATTATGGAATAGAAGATGAATAAACTTTATGAAGTTTGTTGTGTCCGCTTTGATTTTGGCCGCTCTGGGAAAACCTACACTGCGCTGTTCAGAGGCAAAAAAAATATGTAAATATAACACTATCAACTTTCTAATTACAGATTTTTCAAATTAGTAGTTTTTTTTATATCTACATAATCACACCATCACGCCTGTATTCCCTGAAGGGTTACGCAGAGGTGGAATAATGTACACCCACTCTTCGCCGGTATGTTTAGGTCCCATGTAACAGGGGGCGAGCCTATTGCCATTAACCGGGCACAAATCCAGACTCCGAGCCGCTACTGAGAATTTCATAGAAAAACTCAATAACACTTTGCTCGACCTGGGGACCAGGACCTCTAGCGTAACAGTCGCACTTAGGGCCATTATTTGTCTAGATTTTTAGGTTAGTAGGTAACCTTCTATCTAGAAGTAGAGTAAGTTTGTTGGATTTCTTTAAGCCTGTAAGTTTTACTACGTCACTCTTTTCTACGTCTCATAATATTTATTTGAATTACGACAGATTTTGTTGTAACACACATGTCATACCTAATCTCTAAGTTCTAAGACATGTTTCAATCATTATCTAGAAATGCTCAAAATCATGATTTAATATGCACAATAAAAGGAAGCATCAAATGAATCGACACAAAATGACAAAATGAACGGGTCAAGGTGTCGGCGTATCACTGTGTCGACATCAATGGAAAATCACAATTTGTATTTATATAGTGGTGCAATTTGTAAGTAAATTATCGTTTAATTTAAATTGAATATCGCAAAGCTGCTGAACAAATAACAGAGTAGAGATATAATACTATATTAGAACTTATTCAAACGTTATTTTTTTTTTAAAACAAGACCGCCTCATTGGTCTATTTGAAGCTGTGATAGCTAGCTAGTAATATCACCATTGGACTGCCAAGTCCTTGGTCTCAAGTTCTAATCCAAGGCACCTTTCATCATCATGTCGCTTGAACTGGTGAAGGAAAACATCGTGAGGAAACCTGCATGCCTAGGATATTTTTTCGATGGCGCGTGAAGTCTGCCAACCCGCAGTAGGCCAGCGTGGTGGACTATAGCCCACCCCTTCTAATTCCGAGACCCGTGCCCAGCAGTGGGACAATATGGGTTGATGATGATGATAATTGGTATTTTTATCGCAAGCTGCTAAGCTTGAGGTACTAGGTTCGACTCCCAAGTCGATCAGTGTTGGAATTGTGTGTTGACACTGGCAATAGGCTCAATATTGAAGCGGCAGTAGTCTAATGGCTAAGGCGTCAAACTTGCAATCATGTGGTTACCGGTTCGAAATCAACCCATTGCACTACTGACGTGAACCCACTCGTAGCACAAGCATTTAGCTTAGCACGAGGGGTTAACAAGAATACTAGTAATGTGGGACCTACACTTTTAAAAAAAATATATACATAGCTAAAACTCGTTTTTCTAGATTTGCTATGAAAGCCATTTTTTTTTTATTTTTTTTTTTTAAATAAAAGCTTACTAGCAATGTGGGTCCCACATTACTAGTATTCTGGATTCATTGCTGGATAAAACCCACCCCATCGTCGCGCAGTGGTTTAAAATCTGATACGTAGAAAAAATCTGTATGTTTTAAATACCACAAAACGTTTATAAATCTGTGCCTATTATCTTTTTGTATTTTTTAGGCATTTTCCATGCAAAAATAATAAAATTATTTTAGTGAAGGAAAAATTCGAGTGCGGGCAGGAGTCTTCTGGTTAGGTAGGTACAGCAGACGCCAGGTCGAAATTTCCTTCATATTTCTAATTTATGTCTTTGAGGTGACGTCAGTGACAAGTTTGCTTCTCAACCGACATGACATGCCACCTTATCTTTTCACTGTCTTTTTTTTTGGCATTTTCCATGCAAAGATTATAAAGTTATTTTCATCATCATCATCATCAGCCTATTTTTTTTTAACAAAAAAAGCTTACTAGCTATGTGGGGCACACATTACTAGTAATCTTGTTAACCCCTCGTACTAAGCTAAATGCTTGTATTACGAGTGGGTTCACCTCGGTAGTGCAATGGGTGAGTTTCGAACCGGCAACCACGGTTCACACGTTAACATTCGCACGGGATCGCAAGTCCGACGCCCTAACCATTAGGCTACCGCCGGTTAAATTATATTATATTATAATAGTCCACTGCTGGGCGTAGATCTCCCCTAGTGTGCGCCATTTCACCCTGTCCCCCGCTTTTCGCATCCAGCTTCTGCCAGCAACCTTTCGCAAATCATCACTCCATCTTGCCGGTGGGCGTCCTACACTATGTTTGCCAGGTATTTTAGTGAAGGAGAAATTCGACTGCGGGCAGGTTTCGAATTCGAATGTCCCTGTTTCTTATACTAAGTCAGGTCTTAGTAATAATCTTGCGAAACCACTCAAATTCTTAGCCTGCTTTAGAACTAGAATTATCTAAAATATCTCATTGTGTTGGTACTATTGTTTGTACCAATTAGTTTCTGATAGGTACGCATTGTATGAGAAATAATTAGATCGATACTTTTGGCGTTACATTATTCGAATGCTGATTATTGCAAATAAAGGCGTTTGTATAGTATACCGTAACATGGTGTGACGTGGTATCTTATGCCAATGGGTACAAAATAAATATTTGAATCAAAGTTTCTACCTCATTAGTCTAGTGGTCCCAAGCGCGACTACTACGCTAGAGGTCCTAGGTTCGAGCAAAGTGTTATTGGGTTGTTCAATGAAATTCCCAGTAGCAGCTCGGAGTCTGGATTTGTGCCCGGTAAATCGCAATAGGCTCGCCCCCTATTACGTGGGACCTAAACATACCGGTTAAATTTGCGTGTACTTTAAGTAAACCTCTGCCAAACCCTTCGGGGAATACAGGCGTGATAGTATGTTAGATGCGCGAAGCTCTGTAAGGCCGCAGACGTAGTGGATACCCTTACCTTAACGTTCAAATGAGCGTTCGCTAGGTGTATGTTCGCATTATGATACGATGTAGTGGACGAGATCCTTAAGATTAAAATGTTTGGTGTTACACAGTGTGTTGGTATGCTGATTATTATAAATTACCGTTGATTATCTTAGATTAGATCTTTGATCTTAATAACATTGATTAGACTCGCTTGACCGAGGTGTGGTCAAAGGTTTCGGTCTAAAGTGACCATGAGAGGCGAGTATGTATGAGTAAAAGTATTTTTAACGGTATTGTTTGTATCTAGAGTCACCAGCACAACAGGTTATACAAGACTGTCAAATTTCTACAAGTGATTTTAAACCTTAAAGTGTTGATAATTAAGTTCAAAATCAACTGAGATAATTTGACATTTTGTGGTTACTTGATGTGCTGGCCATCGTACACACGAGTTCTATATGCAAAATAAAAATAAGCTGACCTCGTATTCCATACACTTTCAATATTGTAAGAGGTCCGCTTATACTGGACATTTTAGCTTGATCTGTTGAGTACATGGAATGTGTCATTGTTTTAATAGTAGCTGCAATAAGGTCCATAGATAATAATATTGATAATAAAGTTTTTCTTTTTATTTGCTCCAATTATGTGAAAATTAGATTTTCTTGACAGCGTATGAAGTCTGCCAACCCGCAGTAGGTTAGCGTGGTGGACTATAGCCTAATCCCTCTCGTACTCAGAGGAGACCCGTGCCCAGCAGTGGGACAATGTAATGGGTTGATGATGATGATGATGTGAGAATTACTTACGCAGCAGCAGTTTGTGAACGTAACTGCTACTGCAACACTGCGCGACCTGGGAATCGAACCTAGGACCTCTAGTTTTGCATTCGCACCTACTTAATAAGAAAGCAGGCTATCACTTAGATAGATAGATTATAGATAGATTTATTTATTTGCATAGAATGTAGGTAAATTATATAATTAGGTGTTACAATATTTACGTATCCTTGTACATTCTGCCTCTTGGCATGCAAAATTTTATTAACTTACAATTATTCTTATATCTACTGAAAGCTTAACAACTTTATATGTGAACATTGTTAACTAAATAGACTTGTCACTTAAAAAATCTGACACAGAGTAATAGCATTTTAAAACAAATTTTTTTTTTGAGGTACTTTATAATATACATTTGAAATCCCCCCGTCATATAAACTTATATGCTTGTAAACAAATCTCAAAAACTACTGGAGCATATTATTTGACACGGATTTCAGTATCTTTCTGAAAATTACTTCCGAACTGCTTATGTGTATAAGACATGCACTCGCGTGCCAAATTGGAACACCTAAGCGTGATAAATTATGAAGACTTAATGACTTTCCTAAAAAAATACATAGGTACCTACAATTCTGCCTAACCCTTCGCGGAATACAAGCGTGACGGTCATCATCATCATCTTCCTGCCTTTTTCCCACTTTATTTAGGGGTCGGCGAAGCCTGTCCTTTTCTTCCGTTCATCCCTATTATTGTCCCAATTTTGGGCACGGATCTCCTCTTAGAACTAGAGGTTTTAATCCTATAGTTTCGTATGATCAGTGTGGAGCGCCGGTGGCCCAATTCCTCCCTCAATCCCCTTCCTTATCCTTTTCTCCGTCCCCTTCATTAATAGGCTCGGCAACGCATCGCAACTCCTTTGGTATTGCAGATGTTCATGGGCGGCGATGACTACTTACCATCAGGTAGCTCGCCTGCTCTTTTGCCGAATTGTCCCATAAAAAAAGGATTTTTTATACTATATTTTAAAAACTATCCAACGGTCAGTCCCTTTGCTATTACTGTTGCTATATGAAAAGTATTATATGGTACAGGACGTGCCTCTGAATGACCAAATTATAAACAAAACCAGCCATTAGGTACTAAGCTATAGAGACCGGTTTTCTCTGAAACAATAAGATAGAAAGTAACGCCCTACTTCCACGCAGAAGCCGAGAGTGCAGTGATTATTGTGATTAAACGCTTTCTACTTACACCCCCGCACTCCGCGCAGCTTGAAGATAAAAGATAACAATGCGTTTGTGTTATGTACAGTCGGTAAAAGACTTAAGTATCCAGTAGCCTAATCAGCTACGCTAACATGCACGCTACGACAAAATTTTATCCGCTGTTTTGTCTCGCTATTTCTTGTGCAAATACGAGATGTACGATATAAGCATCGACAAAAATTTCTCTAAGTCCGAATAAGACGATGTTAAATTGCGTCAGTTAAATTCCTACTAAATCTGTTCCATTTTTGAATTTATTCAGAGAATAGCGGCTATTCTTAGATGGTGAAATGCGGCCTAAGTGAAAAATAAAAATGTTAATAATTACAAGAAAAATAATTTAAATCAAATCCTTACAGAGTATAAAACAAAGTCGCTTCCCGCTGTCTGTCTGTCCCTATGTAGGTATGCTTAGATCTTTAAAACAACGCAACGGATTTTAATAATAATAATATAATGGCGCAGTGAGTAGTGACGTCACATTTTAGTAGTAGCGTACTACCAGGGAAGTACTACCCTCCCACAGAATATCGACGTCAAGTAGCAGTATGCATACTGTTGCGTTTCGTACGGTGAGTGTGGAGCGCCGGAGGCCCAATTTCTCCCTCAGTCCGTTTACTTCTCCTTTTCTCCTTCCCCTCCCTTTTACTTAAATAGGCTCGGCAACGCATCTGCAACTCCTTTGGTATTACAGATGTCCATGGGCGGCGATGACTACTTACCATCAGGTAGCTCGCCTGCTCGTTTGCCGAGTTATCCCATAAATAAAACATATAGTATAGTCTCTATCTCTGAAATTTACCACTGCTAAACCACTTGCTAACAACTTCAGACAGCCACAGTTATGTTGAACAGACTGTATATTTATGTTTTTACGATTTGCGAAAAATCAATTGAAATTTAAATTTGGTGAGCTACACGACCGCCGCGGTATTAACGGGTTACCTTATCAAGGCTCGAGCCGTTATTATTCGGCCGTTGAGTTCAAAGTTTAGGGACCCGCAGTTAAATGTTAACAGTAAACTTTTATGTTGGCGTGAAACTATGGTGTTTATGTAAGATGACTAAGGAGGTAGGAATCAGGAGATCTCTTTGATTCGCATAAAATTGTTATGTAATGTTATTTAGACCTTTCGATGGCATACTTAGGTAATACATACCTAATAATTTAACATATTTTTTTAGTTTTTAGTTTAGTAAATATCATCGTCATCTTTCGATTTGTTGAGGATGTTTTGAACCTTAAAAGTAGATATTATCACTACACATTACCCCCGCGTCTGTCTGTTTGTCTGTTCGGGATAAATTCAAAAACTACTGAACAAATGTCATGCGGTTTTCACGAATAGGCAAGGGGATCCATGAAGAAGTTTAGGTGTATAATTTATTAGGGTTTTGGGTAAATTACCTAGTTGAAATGTGAAATGTAGATATTGTAAAAAATAATACTTTCTATCTTTTTGTATTTTTTAGGCATTTTCCATGCAAAGATTATTAAGTTATTTTAGTGAAGGAAAAATACGACCGCGGAGAAAAAATACGAAAATATGACGTCGCCTCAAAGACGTAAATTAAAAATGTGAAGGCAAATTTCGACATGGCGTGTGGGAGTCGCGGTGGCTTAGCGGTCATAGCGTCTGGTGTACTTAACCCGAAGACGCAGGTTCGAATCCTGCCCGCGGTCGTATTTTTCCTTCACTAAAATAACTTAAATAATACTTTCAATATCTATGGAACCCACAAATATTTGCCTCAGATGGGATTTGACCTCACAACGAGTCATGCAATCAAACGTGCAGTCAAATGACCCCATTTCTGGTATCCATTGGTTTGTACGGAACCCCAACACGAGATACTTTATCCTTAAATTTCGAATCACGTTTTACAATCTATACACACTTATTATTCGGATGTGTTTCGCCGAAGCCAATACCGTAAGCTTATTAGCATGTTTGTAAACGAAAATCAGTTGGAATGACGTCTTTATTTTTTTATAATAAAGATGTTTATGTATTTTTGTGATGGTAAATGTATTTTGGTTTTTGCATTTCGATTTTAGCTTTGGATTTGGTGATTCAAACTTCAAATATTTTGAAGGGAAAATTAAACGGAAGTGTTGGAATTTTGTATGCGTTGACAGTCTTATCGCGACAATGTATGATAATCCCTGTATCTCCCAATCGTTGTGATTATTGCAACCAATTTGTTAAATTTTGTCGCGTTGTTACGCCTAAACCTCTTAACCAATTTTGATGAATTCTGGTAGAGAGATAGATTGGATCTTAAACAAGGATATAGGCAACTCGTTGTCTTAAAAAGTATATTCTGAGATATGAGTAAAACCGCTGAGAATACATAGCTAGTGTCTAATTCGTTTAAGGTGGATCATCTCGCCTTTGGCGCCAAATTTTGTTTTTTTTTTTGGATTTTCGCAAAAAAAAGGATTAAACTCTACCATATACTAACATAAAATATTACACACTAGGTGAGCCGACAGACAATCCTGTCTTAGCTATGAATATTCAATTCGAACTGGAATAAATAATAATAATAAAAACTCACGAAGTTAAAATTATTATTGTCGTAAAGTTTTCGAATATTATCCTTTTTTACAAAATTGACATAATTTTTCTTTCCGTTAGAACATTCTAGAAAGTTTTAAAAAGGATGAATGAAATTGATAGTTAGTCGTTCTCAAATTATAGCGTGATCAAGGGAAATAGGAATTCATTTTTATATATTACCCATATACTCATCTAAATTCCTATTCTTTATTTTTTCTCAGTCACGTAAACGACCTAGTACTCTGCCCACCCACTCAATGACTGTCACAAATTAATCATCATTAAGAATACATCATCTCAACATTCCTTCTCACAGCATCCTTCATAATGAGCCGTGAAAACAACTGACATTAAAAATGCGTCAAGATTAAACAGATTTATGGAATCGAGTTCCGTATATAAATGATTATTTTACAATTTTGTTGCTTTACTGATAGCGGTCGCGGCTCTTGAGCGTGAAGTCTCCAATTTGATTTGCAGGTAGATTGTAATAATTATTTATTTGCATCTGAAGTCCCTAGGTCATACCTGTGTTTAAGGACTTGGCACTCTTCCAAACTTATTACAATTTATGGCAAAATCAAGTCAACCTTAACGAAAATTAGATTCAAAGATGTATAGCATAAAAATATACGTACATAAATGTTGTTGGGGTTTTTATTACTTACCGAATTTTTACAAACATTGTTATATAGAGGGCTATAATTACTATTAAGTGACAAATGGATGAATAATAATAATATTGATGTTATGGTAAAGAAAATTACAGATTAATAAAATCTATACTGATATTACAAAGAGATAGAGTTTGTGAGGTTGTAGTTAATAATCTCTGGATCTACTGAACCAATTTAGAAAATTCTTTTACCAATAAAAAGGCTCGTTGTATATGAGTGTCATAATCTATATCGTCATACGAAGTGGTCACGGGTCAACTAGTAAGATAATAATCTCAAATATTGCTTCAGAATGCTTCTTAATAAACTACTACTGGGACTCTACGAGACAGGTTTAATCTAGGGAATATTTTAGAAAAATGTTTTTTTCTAAGATTCGATAGAATGAAAGAAGGAAAGACGACATACAAATACATACATACATACATACATATTGTCACGCCTGTCTCCCATGTGGGTAGGCAGAGACTATAGATTTCCACTTGCTACGATCCTGGCACACTACATTCGCTTCATCTACATTCATTAATGTCTTCATGCATGACCGACATAACATATACATACATAGGTATAGATACATAAAAATAGGATAAAAGATAAAGGACCCTTGCGACCATGGTTCATCAAACTCCTGATTAAGTTACTTATATGTGATGTGACACATCTTAAAGGTATTTTTATCACCAATGCGGAACCCTAAAGTAACGATCCTTTCCGCTCATTCAACAATTCGTGTCACAGGTGAAGGATGCGAACAATGTATTATTTTATAGGTCTTTATGATAACTGTTACAACTTATACATACTAACTTAAAGGTGTTTGACCCTAGCCACAGAATAACTAGAAAGAAAGAAAGAGTAGTACTTAGTAGTGTCTCGCTGGCTTATCTTCATGTCAGCATGAGTGGGTAGGCACGACCGGGGAGGTACTACCCTCCCACAGAATATCGACGTCGAGCAGTATGCATACTGTTTCGTTTCGTGCGGTGAGTGTGGAGCTCCTTTTCTTTTCTCCTTCTCCTCCCTTATCCTTAATAGGCTCGGTAACGCATCTGCAATTCCTTTGGTTTTGCGGATGTCCATGGACGGCGATGACTACTTACCATCATCGCATGTTCGTTTGCCGAGTTATCGCAAAAAAAAAATTTACACAACATTAAGTATTAAGTAAAATTGTGTAAAGAATTAATCGAAGCCATTTTCTACAGGACAAAATTAAATATCCAAGCATTCTCATGCGAAAATATCCGAGAGCCCTATACGACGTAACCGTCAATTCCTTACATCCTTCAGTAATGCGTGACATGTAAATTGTAAGCATTATACCAGCTTACTTACCGCTTTAAAGAATGTGCGTAGTGTTGTACCGAAGTTTCGGATATGTATCCGAAAATATACGACGTTGGAATATTAAATACTGAATAGACGCATTATAACTCATGTTTTTCATGGTGTTTCGTAAGTTTGCGCATATAAATCTGAGTCCGTACCCAAATGTAATGATGTGTGGTTCTCTTAATTTGAATTGAATCTTCGACTCCTGGCGCAGAAACAAAAGTGTTAAGAGCTTTCAATTAAAGGACCAACATGAAAAAAATGCATAAGCAGTATCATGAATTTGTTCTTAAAGAATTTTAATAATATTAATTGTAATCGGTTCATTTTTTTGTTGTAGTACAAAAAAATCCCAATGAATTAGCTCTATTACAAATCCAGAAATATCCGCAACTTTCTATCTCGGATACTAGTGCCTACCCTACCCTTACAAAGGTTAAGCTCGTACAAAATGTGCTATTTAAAATGAAAAATTAGTTACTCAGAAGTTGAATTATTATGTTAAAGTTAAGTTAACGACGTTTTGATGAGTCCTTTGCGCTCTGTCATCATGAGTGATAGCTGGAAGGTATGTACTCTTTGTAACAAGAAAGGCAGGATTATGCTAATTTGAGCAGAAATTTTCCCGTATGGTGACTAAGAGCTCTCAACGATATGTTCATATCACTACATAGTATAAAACAATTTCGCTTCCTGCTGTCTGTCTGTCCCTATGTATGCTTGGATCTTTAAAACTACGCAACGGATTTTGATGCGGTTTTTTTTAATAGATAGAGTGATTCAAGAGGAAGGTTTCTATGTATAATACATACATATTATAGTACAGAAAAGTTGAGAAAACACGCGGGAGAAACCATATATCACAGCTACACAATATAATGGAGCATCCACAAACTTTGTGTCGGACTCCATTTTCGTCAGTTAGGACGGCTCTACTCAAAGACGCTGTGACTCTTTCTTCAAAAGGCCATTTTAGACATTGCCCTGCATCGCGACAGTCATATTTTGACACTATTATGTCTATTTAAACTTAAAAAGTGATTATGATTATCTGAGTTGGTTTCGGTTTTTCTTCTCAGAAGCTCTGCACCATAGTACCTACTTAAAATTCTAAAACGTTGACTCAATAGGTGCCTTTAAAATATCTATTTACACAGGACATTCAATACGAGTAAGTAGTTATAACAAGAAAACGTGAAGGAAAACATTCGTGAGGAAACCTGCATGCCTGAGAGATTTCTCGTGTGAAGTCTGCCAACCCGCAGTAGGCTAGCTGGTGTTCTATAGCCTAATCCCTCTCGTTCTGAGAGGAGCCCCGTGCCCAGCATTGGGATATTAAATGGCTTGATGATGATAATCCACAGGTACCAAGTCGCTCTATCTAGTGTCTAATTTTAGTCTGACAATGAAAGTAATCGAATCGAATCGAGATCAATAATTTGGTACGAAATTGTACCCAATTCCACCTGATACTTTGTAGAAGGTTTTTACGGAAACAAAAAATTAAGATTGCTCAGAAAAATGGAAAATATCAGAAAACTTAACTAGGCAAAGGCAGGACAAACTCTGTCAAGTCAGTACCTCATTAGTCAATAGTCATTTTGGGGCGTAAGTGTAAGTATGCATCTTTGGGCAAACTTAATTTTATAATGAAAACCTAAGTACACCGACCCAACAGCTGATTCCCATAATATTCCCAACAAACTTCTCCATAATGAAATCAAGATTTCCTCCACGTAACCGCTAGATGGCGCTTACTCCGTGATCGCGCATACAGAGTACCGGCCATTGTTCAAAAGTACTAGGCGTGCATATTAATAAGGAGATAGAAAGTCCCGCATGAGAAAGGGCTGTTCTCCAATGATGTCACAGGAAGCGAATAAAAATATGTTTACGATAGATTTATCTGTCTTCCTTCCCTTTTTGAATATTCATCATCATCATCATCATCATCTTCATATTCATCATTTATAGTCCCTCTGCTGGGCATCATCATCCTCCTCCAATATGCCCAGGGTTGGCTTCCGGTCTATTCAGAAGCGGTTGAAGAATAAGGCAAAGGTTTTTGGGTTCTTAAATAATAACATAACATACCATCACGCCTGTATTTCCCGAAGGGTTAGGCAGAGGTTTACTAAAGTACGGTCGCCAGCACATCAGGTTACCACAAAACATCAAATTTTCTCAGTCGATTTTGAACTTACTAATCAACACATTACAGTTTAAAAGACTCTACACCCACACTTCGCCGGTATGTTTAGGTCCCATGTAATAGGGAGTGAGACCTATTGCCATTCACCGGGCCCAAATCCAGACACCGAGCTGCTACTGAGAATTTCATAGAAAAACCCAATATTTTTTTTGAACCTGTTGTGCTGGCGACTGTACTTAAATAATGTACAAAATAAACATTAGTTGTGTTTTAAATGGATTCAAGAGCACCTCAACAAACATTGCCTTTTCTGAACGCTTACCTTTATTTATGGAATGGAACTTGATGGAGTTACCACGAGAGATAGAGACAGATATATATATATACTGCCTGTTCTTTCACTTAACATTTAATAACAGTATATCTACATCAACTTCTTTTAGAAAATACAATATTGGTTGTATTAGGTATAGTGTTTTGGTTTTTTTTGTGCTCGCCCCCTATGGCATTGAACATACCGGCGCAATATGGGTGTACATTAGTACATCTCTGCCTAATCCTTCGGGAAAATTAAGCGATATGGTATGTTTAGTGTTGCATTTTTATATCTAGTTGTTTTTATTAGATTTTGCCATTTTCTCTCTCTTATTTAAGAGCTCAGCTCTTGTCGGTGAAGTCACTGTTCTCTATTCTCTGCCTTCTGTTTGACCTCTTGATTAACTCGACTCCCACTTTTTTCTTTACTTTTCAATAAATCTTCTTCTAGGTCCTCTCCTTTCTCGTTTTCCTTCAATTTTGCCTTCTAAAATTGACTTATAAAAGTTGCACTCATGCGTGCGCAATGCGTGTCGCATCATTTTGTCATTAAATGATGCTAAATATCTACAACGATAACTTCCAGTAAAAGATAAATACGATCTCGGGAAGAAGTCGAAGTCGATCTTATCGGCGAGGTTCTCCAAAAAGGTCAGGTGCGTAGTACTCGCAACCGGCGCGTGTGTATGAAAAGATGTATGAATGTGGAAGAAGCGAAAGAGATATGCAAGAGTCGTAGCAAGTGGCAGTCCATAGTTTCTGCCTACCCCTGTGGGAAAAAGGCGTCAGTGTATGTATGTAGGTAGATAGTGGTGAAACAGGCCCTTAATGTACTAAACCAGCTTGCTTCGTACCGACAACCTTTAGCTCTCTAGGGTAGGCTATAACTATTGGCTCGTCATGAATACCCACAATTTAACAAAAAGGTTTACAAACAACGGCAGCTGTTTTATTTAATTCCGAGATCATGTTAAACTGAATTTTAAAAAAAAGGATAAAATAAGTAACAACGCATACATAATCATTATAAACGCATCGTCAAGTAACGAGTTAGGGCTGACACACACTTGGATTTATAACCGCTACGTTGACGCTGAGTTTCCTTCACGCTCATATATCAGTATTAGGGCTGTCATTAGCTGGTTTATTTTACTGATAAAAAAGCAGTGATAGCCTAGTGATGTGACAGTAAGACTGTACCAGTTCAAATCCAAAGTATACATATTATCTTAAGTTGTGGCTGTCATGTATAAGTAATTAATTATCATCACTCGATCAAGGCGGAAATATCGTTAAGAAACCTGTATGTTCAAGTCTGAGATCCACAGTAGGCCAGCGTAGTGGGCTTATTCTTGCCCAGCAGTGGGTCAATAAATATATTGATGATGATGATTTAACGGTTACTTCACTAACGCGAATATCCAATACCGTAAATCTAGGAAATTAGTAATTTATAATAATTTAATTATAAATATTATTCAAATATCTATAGGTACCGTAAACGTGAGAAGATCTCACACTACATAAGCAAACAAGAATAACGAGTTTAAAATAGTTTTGTGTACGGTAAATTGTTTAATTATGACGTGTTAACTATGTCGAAATCGTAATTATATTTATATTATAAACAAATTTTATTAATGTTTACAGACACCACACATAAGTTAGAGAGGACTGTTTGGTATAATTTTGTCTGATTTTTCTGCAAAAAAAAAACAGTACATATTTGGGATGTTTTCGTAAAATAAATTAGCTTTTCCCGCGGTCTCGCTTGTGTAGTCACGATAGTGTCCATTGCTGCGATTTTCTATGACAGTCTTACAGATTCTCAGTGTTAGCTAAAAATTGTGTCTTTATAACAATTAAAAGAATTTATCAACAAGTAAATAGCCTACGCCCTGAAATGCGTAGCCCAAATATAATTTTCAAATAAATAAATACATAAACATAAATAATCATGATTATAATATAGCTTAATATATCTTATTAAATAAAAAATATAAATGTAATTAATAAAAAATAATATTTATATGAATGTTTTATGAAATATAAAATATAGGCTACATGTATGGTAATTTGACAGAGACAGCAATATAATAATATTGCTGTCTCTGTCAAATTACCTTTTTTTGAGATAAAAAGTCCATATCTATCCAGTCCTTCACTCATCAAGCCCAGTGCCACAATTAATTAAAATAAAAAAGTACCTATTTTTAAAAATTTGCTCCTCACACCCCTATCCCGATTCGTCTCGCACTAATACTAGTTTTCCAATAAGGCTATTAATATGTGCGATAGGTAGACACTGGCAGGACATCCGTGCAGTGTGCGTCGCCCTTAAAAGGATACAAGTCTGCGCCTGAGCATATTAATGCAGTCAATATTTTTATAACATGGAGAAATTAAAAAGAAATAGCCTGTGGTCTAGTACATAAGGCTACACATCAAGCTAAATAAACCAGTTTACGCAGACCTCTTATTGTATGGGAAACTTATACAATGCTATATCAGCTTAAACTGGATTTGTATAGGTTGATCTGTAGCCGTGCGTACACACAGGCTCACTTGAATCTTTTACACCACTATAAAGTGACCTCGCATTGTATACGCTTTCTGTGTAATCAAAAGTCAGTTTATACTGGATATTTATAACTTGAATTGTAATTTACGTACAAGTGTGTTTTCCAAAAGTTTTTTAGTATTTATGTTTAGTCTGCAGATAGACACACACATAGCCACTACGATTAAATACTTATAAGTGGTCCTTGGCACGACTGCTAGGCAGAGGTCCTCGGTTCGATTCCCAGGTCGAGCAGTGTTATTGGGTTTGTTTATGAAATTCTCAGTAGCAGCTCAGAGTCTGGATTTGTGCCCCGTTAATGAAAGAAGAAAGAAACAATCAAAATGTATTTTATCCGCCCAAAATGGCCAATACTTGCAATAGGCTCGACCCTTCCTAAATAAATGTACCTAACCCTTGGGGGAACATAGGCGTGATGGTATGACTAATTCCTCACAGGGTAAGGCAGAGGTGTACAAATATACACTCACATTTCACCTATATGATTGCGATTACCTGGTAAAAACTTCCGAAATTAAAAAAATAATACGAAAAATCTTATAAAAATGCTAGTTTGTTAATATTCTTAGATTCCTTTCCGTCTACCGTTTCTCCAACCAGCACTTCAACTAATACCAATCACTGTCTGTCATTCGCTAACTGAATGCAATCCTCATTCAAATTATAAATTACATTTCCTTCACATGTCCATCAGTTTCTTTGCGAAAATATCTCATTTTAAAACCCGCATTTTGTTCCGGTTAAGTACCCTTAACGGTAGTTACTACAATCAATTTTCAACCTTTTATACCTATCCATAAAATCGCTTTTTCACTCCAATTCTTCAGATATGGTATCCCTGCGTCCCTTTAAAGAATTTTAAACTATATTTTTATGAAGTAAAGGTTTGATTTTGATTGTTATAGTTACATTCGCGTAGGGTGGCAACCGAAGCGTGTCGTCGTTTTATGCAGTACATTGAAACATATGAACAACTGATATAATTTGTAGGTCAATAAACTAAAGGAAATGGTAATGACATTTGTGGAAATAACGAGAATATTCCTATTGTTGAAGTGATTTCTTAATTTGCTTATAATAAAAAACAACGGGCAAAAGTCCCAGACTGGGCGCCAATTTACCTAAGACACTCGTTCTTTTTCTGTTTTTAACTTAAATAAAAACACTAAATATTTTTCTTGTTTATTTTCAGATCTTCGACGAGCTACCAGAGTAGAGAGATAGGTAAGCAAATCAGGATATTAATTATCCAAAACACAGAATTCTTACTAATATTTGTAGCAAGTGGCGGTCTATAGTTTCTGCCTATCCTTGTGGGAAAAAGGCGTGAGTGTATGTATTATTATTACCTAATGCAAAATTGTAGTGATAGCCTAGTGATAATGACCATTGGACTGCCAAGTCAAAGATCTCGAGTTCGAATCCAAGGCACGCACCTCTGACTTTTCGAAGTCATGTGCGTATTAATAATTAATTATCATGCGCCTAAACGGTGAAGGAAAACATCGTGAGGAAACCTGCACGCCTGAGAGATTTTCTTGACGGCGTGTGAAGTCTGCCAACCCGCAGTAGGCTAGCGTGGTGGACTATAGCCTAATCCCTCTCGTTCTGAGAGGAGACCCGTGCCCAGCAGTGGGACAATGTAATGGGTTGATGATGATGATGATAATGCAAAAGTAAATCTATTTGTTTGTTAGATTTTCCCGCCTAAACTGTTGAATCAATTTAGATGAATTTAAGTGAAGAGGTAGATTCGATCTTGGAAATGGACATAGGCATCTGAAAGTCTTTTGCGATGCGAGTGTAACAACTAGTGAGTATCTAATTTTAGCCAAATAATGCAGAATGTACAATATTTTTATATTTATATAACTTTATCAACCTTTGGCACCCAAGCTAACAGGTTTCTCACACAGACAGATAGACAGAAGCCGCGAAATAACTCTTTCTGTAAGAAATTATTCATAACTCAATATCGTTGGAAACTTACGTCTTATAAAAACAACAAACTATTCATAAATTATGATTATAAGTATTGCTATGGCACCTCGATTGCTGCTTATACTCACAAAAATAAAAGGACACGCATTTATAATAATAACAGCGTGTAAAATTTATGATAATTTGCATTTAAACAGAAATTATCGGTTTGGTAACATTGAGGTATTAAGTGGTATGGTTGTAAACCGAATAAATATAAGCGCTGTGTTTGTGAGTAAAGGCAATTGGAGTGGACTCAGAGATAGAATGGCAGAATGAGAATTCAAATGGTGAGTTCTCTATCATATCCAACAAAAAGGGGTCATATGATGCCGGATGTCTCATTTTAGGATGGTGTCATTAGAAAAACGAAGAAGAATCATTGATTCAATATTTTTATATAAAATTCTCCGGTGCAAAATAGACTGTCCCCAATTACTTAGCAAGTTCCTGTTTCGGGTTCCCACTAGACTCCCTCGTGCTCCTATTAGGTACTCCCCTGCATCCCCCACTCCGTAGGACTGTACTTGGCGCAAGTTCCATCATTCCTCGACTTTCTAAAATACTGAACAGTTTCAGTGATCTTGTTGATGTGCATTTTGACTCATTAGGCAAGTTCCGTAGAATGGCTGACGAAAATGTTTAAAATTGTAAAATTGTATTTCGAATTTGTAATCCTGTTTAATCTGCTCCTATAATAATGTTTTGTTCCTCATTGTAATTTTATTTTTTTAATCTCAATTTAATTTAATTTATAAGTAGCTACATATTATGTCACCAAAAATTTATGTAGATATTTAGTATAATTTAGTATATTGCTTGCAGTGCAACTATTACGTTCATGGTGCATGCGGTGCTAATCTATAAGAAATTGCTACACTCGTCGTAGTTATAGAAAATAACTAAAAACTGTATTTTTTTATTAGTGTAAGCAATTGTTGATTGGCCAATAAAGATTTAATAAATAAATCACCCTGACACGTAAGTGTGACGTGCCCTTGCAAATACTAAAGCATAGAATTATAAGAAAATGCATTGCAAGAGACCAATACAACCGCCTATAATAATTCTTTGATGGTTGTCTACAGTAAAATGTATAATTAAGGGTTGTTGCGCAATCCTCCACAACAATTCCAACAACGACTAACTTGGTTGCGACAAATTGAGTTAGTACCTCAATGGTTAAGTAAACTTACTTCATAACTGGTTCAACTCTTTGCAAAGCACAGAAAATTATTAACTATGTACTTATAAATTCTTATTTTATTTTAAGCTTGTTTTATATATTTTTTTCTTGTAATAGGCCACTTAGACCAATTTCTTAAGTCAGTTTTTCATAATATTTTTTTTTAAAGAATCCGTTTCAAGCCTTTTTGGTTACATTTAATATCAAACATTAAATACCATCACGCCCGTATTCTCCGAAAGGTTAGGCAGAGGTGTACTTATGTACCCACACCCACATTTCACCGGTCCCTATAAATGGGGGCGAGCCTATTGCCTTGCGTATTATGTTTCTAGACCGGTGGGACTCCCCTCTCTTACGAAGTTGGGTAAGAGTTCTGATCCGCTAGGCCAAATAAACTGAAGATATTGTTTATTACTCTTAATTTAATTTAATACTTACACTAGGCTAAACTATACTACTACTAACATTAGGTATATGGATTTGTCATCATCATCATCATCATCAACCCATTACATTGTCCCACTGCTGGGCACGAGTCTCCTCTCAGTACGTGAGGGATTAGGCTATAGTCCACCACGCTAGCCTACTGCGGGTTGGCAGACTTCACACACCGTCTAGAAAATCTCTCAGGCATGCAGGTTTCCTCACGATGTTTTCCTTCACCGTTTAAGCGCGTGATAATTAATTATTAATGCGCACATAACTTCGAAAAGTCAGAGGTGCGTGGATCGTGCCTTGGATTCGAACTCGAGACCTTTGACTTAACAGTCCAATATCATATAACTAGGCTATCACTGCACGGATATGGATTTGTATCCGAAATAAATAATTTGAATTGCCATTAACCAGGCCTTCCGGATATACAGGTGTGATGGTATGCTATTTTAAAGTTACGTTTCTAATAATTTTACTCCCCCTTACGTTAATTACAAACTTTCCCTTCTTGTTACTGATGTAATTACCTTTAATAACGCGACACTCGCCATACTTAGTCACGTCATATAAGTACTAGAATTGTCTAGTAATTACTAGAAAGTTGTACTAAACTATAGATACCAAGACACGCACCTCTATCTTTTTCAAAATGGTATGCGTAGTTTTTACCCACGGCTTCGCTCCCTGACGAATAGAAAGAATTTATTCAGAAACTATTGATTGACTCAATAATCATAAAATAAATCATATCTATACTTTTTTATATTATAAAGCGGAAGAGTTTGTTTGTTTGTTTGCTTGAACGCGCTAATCTCTGGAACCAAAGGGTCCGATTTGAAAAATTCTTTCAGTGTTAGATAGCCCATTTATCGAGGAAGCCTATAGGCTATATATCATCACGCTACGACCAATAGGAGCGGAGCATAAATGAAAAATGGGAAAAAATTAAATGCAGTAAAGCCGA
Organism: Subacronicta megacephala; assembly: GCA_958496365.1. Lineage (NCBI taxonomy): Eukaryota > Metazoa > Arthropoda > Insecta > Lepidoptera > Noctuidae > Subacronicta > Subacronicta megacephala. The sequence goes on from OY292537.1 coordinate 1,680,956, forward strand.
GAAACCACGCGGGCGAAGCCGTGGGCAGAAAGCTAGTGAAATTATATTTATCATTACACTCTCACCTTATGAAACGCAACATTATGCATACTGCTACTTGACGTCGATATTCTGTGGGAGGGTAATACTTTCCCATTCATGCTGGCATATAAACGTGCCAGTAAGCACTACTACTACTAAATGATATTTCGTGATTGCCAGTGAAATCAACAAGGAGATAAACCCAAAGAAATCCTCGCTATAAAGAAACCAAAATCATTTAAGAATATACAGCATTCAAACTATTAATAAAAGTTAAACAGCATAAAATAATTTTACGACATTTAAAAACCTATCTAGTACTATTAGAGCATCGTAAAATATCTGTTATAACTTAAAAAAAAAGTTCCAAACAAGAATTTAGTACTTAAATTGTCAGTATTAAAAGTTTCACAAAGTACTTATCTTCTCGATTTTATGGCAAAAAGAATACTATTTTCTTTGTGGGTGGTTTCATTTGAGGCGCACTTAAAATTAACTCGAAGTATACACTCACGACGTGACGTGAATGCAGCAGGGTTGGTCTATGAAAATCTGTGGTCTGATAAAACCTTCGGACCCAATAAAATTTGATGCCTAGCCCCACTTCCTACTTTAATTCAGAAAACACTATCGATTGATAATTTTATAGCCCCTCCCCTCGTGATCATCGATATGCTCAAATCTCTGACCTAATGAGTGTACAACTCACAGTTTATAAGCATCTATATTCAAACAAGGCTACATCGATGATAAATTATTCATTACAAAGATTCTTACACGAATACCGTAATACTAAGTACTTATTGATTACAAAACTGTTGAAGTCTAAATGTCTGGCTTATTCAGGTCAAAGACTCAAGGCTATTAGGCTATGACGGAGCACTAGGAATCTGCGTAGGCGCAATCACGTTGTCACTGACATGTTCACCTTAATGCGTAGTGATGGGCTAATGATATCGATAAAATGGTTGGGCGTCACAATATAACTAACAAAATAATGAATAGAATAGCCGGTTTGTGCTCATCCCTAACTTTTAATGCCCTATCATTTCAAACACTTTGTTTAAATCGCAAGCGATTTTGCGATAGATGATAAAATCGTATGCCAAAGTATGTGTAGTTGGAGGAAAGAAATGCAAAATTTTCTATGTATGCACCAATTGGTATTGGAATCGATGGAATATGATAGTTGTAAGTAAATAGAAACCTCAATTTGAACGTTTATGTACGAAAGAAATATAAGTTGACGTAAAAGAGCATCTGTCAACAAACTGCCCAATCACGAAGCGAGTCCTGCTTGCGCATACAATATTAGTCTCAGAAGTTGAAAATATGAAGCGGCCTTAAATCAACTGGTCGGGTTGTAGTCCGCCAGAGTAATCTAATCTAAGTAATCATTCTTCCAGATGGCAGACGATCCATGAAGATTTACTGTTTACCAAATAAGGCTAACCTACTACCCAAGAGACATAACACTTTGTCCCTCCACAATATCGTATAGAGCATTTAAGAAAATTCATATACCGACAGGATACGCTTTAAAAAAATTCTGAACGTGTTTCATTAGGTTAAGTTTTTTCCTAAGAAGTGTTTTAAAAACTGTCTTATAAATGGTTAAGTTTGTGTTATTAGCTATTTTTAACTTTTATCCACATCATTACTCCAACTGTATCGCAGCTCCGGCTAGTTATAAATATTCCTAATCTACCTCGTAAAAAGTATAAAATACTAAGAATATAACTTATATTAGTCGTTACAACACCTTTCCATGCTCATTTTATATCGTAATGAAACTTAAAATTTACTGTGACAATGAAAATGTTAGAAAAAAGGCACTTAAATTAAAACCTCAGCCTATTAAGCCATATTTTAGCTTTGATAATAACAAAGACAGCTGACATTATAAATTTAATATCTATTAAAATTTTACTGCCACATAAAGTCGTAACACTCGTAACGTATTTTATAGCCCGTCTAACGTCTACAGTGAAATATCGATAGGATTTTATCGACTGTTCCCATCACTAGTATATTGCTGTGTCATAAAACGTACCTGCTTTTGCCGCGATTTTGGTCGCTTTGAATTTTGTTATGTATTCAATAATTCAATATTGGCACGTGCACAAACCTATACTAATACCCCATTATACCGATTCCATCATTTTATGTATTTATTTATCTTTATTGGCTCGCTTTCTTGGCTCTTGTTGAGGCAATAATTATATAAGTACATAATTTACAATATTATTCACTATTACTTATAATTTGTGTAACAATCTATTAAAGATAAGCACGTCATGCACCTTTTATATACTAATTAATAGCATTACATGCTCTAACAAAATGACTAATCTTACTAATTAAGAATGAAAATAATATAAATTATACTATACACAATTATATTTTCCATCGTTTCTCTAAGATTTGTTATGTAGTAATGTCTTTATTAGAACTGGGGTGGATATTACTGCCACATATCTGATGAATAAAATTGTAGGGGAAATAGATATCGCGGCAGACCCAGACTAAGATGGCAAGACTTGACATCACTTGACTCATACTGCAAAATGATGGATTCAGAACGCTCTCAACCGGCAGGATTTTTTCTGCAACGGCAGATTTTCACCCTATCACGGTTAAAAAGTAAAAAAAAACATACATATATTACTATCCTCCAATGATCATCCTTCATCATTGTCAACCCCTTACATTGTCCTACTGCTGGGCACGGGTCTCCCCTCATAACGAGAGGAGATAGGCTATAGTCAATGCTAGTCTACTGCGGGTTGGCAGACTTTACATGCCGCTCAGAAAATCTATCAGTTATGTGTCTATCAGCGCATGTTAAATTAGACATGACTACATGACGGCACCCATTTTTATGCACGTCACTTTATCCATATAGGAACTGTTATGACATTTTATGTGAAGCGAATAATATTTTATTTACGTACATAATTTAAATTCATACTTTAATAATTTAAAATTTTAAAAAAATTCTATAGTCAACTCTTTGTCTAAACGTCGTAAAGCACTAAACAGATTGCAATAAAATTTGGTAAGGAGATAGATTGCATTTTGAGGAAGGTTATAGGCTACTTCTGTCTCGAAAATTCTGCGTATTCTCACACTATGTAGAGCGTGATAAGTGATAATGGGTGGTTCAATAAATTATCAGAAACAAGCTAGAAACAAGCCCTTAATGGCAATAGGCTCACCCCCTATTAAATAGGAAACAAAACAGCAACAAGAAATATCGCTACATATCTGGCGATACATTTTGGTGTTGAATTCACAAGAATATGAGAGCCACTGAAAGAAAGATGAAATTATTTTTAGAATAATAAAAACATATAAAAAACATACCACGCCTGCATTCCCCGAAGGGTTAGGCAGAGGTGTACTTAATATACACCCACAGTTCGCCGGTATGTTTGGGTCCCATGTAATAGGGGGCGAGCCTATTGTCATTAACGGGGACAAATCCAGACTGAAGAATTTAAAAAGAAACCCAATTATCCAACCCAGAACCTCTAGCATAACAGTCGTATTTAGGACCACTAGATTAATGAGGCAGTCAGAATCTATTTTATTTTATTTTTAATTAATTAATATCAAACTTTTTACCTACTTTAGAAATCAGTACAGTGATGATGCATGAATTATTTCGTGAATCTAACGGTGATAGGTATGTTGTCGATCACGTAGGCTTTTTCCAATCATGCTATTTGGAAATACCCCTGATGACAACAGAGAAACGCTAAATAACAGGCTGGTTCAAAGAAACCATGAACTTTGAACTATTTTCGCAATATTTTCATATTAAATGAAATGAAATTATGAAATTATATTTATTTCTGTAAATAGATAGAAGGAAAGGGAGAAACCCACACCTCAAAATAGGATGCAGTTTTCAAAATTGTATTGCTGGAAAATCTGGTGCATTTATCATCTTGATACCCTGCCACCTACAGCGAATTTTATAGAAAAAACCCAATAACACTTAGCTTGGATCAAGGATTTCTAGATTCTAGACACTTGAGATCACTAAACAATAATCAACCATGACGTCACCTGAAGACATAAAATGTGGAAGAGAAATTCGACATCACAGGCAGTAGTCTCGGCTTAGTTGGTAAAGCGTCTGGTGTACTTAACCAGAGGGATGCAGGTTCAAACCCTGCCTGAGGCCGAATTACCCTTTCACCAGGAAATTTTCTGTCACTAGAAAATTCATATCTTTGTGAATAATCAACCAGTTATAAAAAATATTCCCAAGAAACTCCTCATTCTTAGCTTGATCTCAACCGCAATTCTTTTTTTTTTCTCACTACTGAAGCCGTGTCAACTTACTTGGACGCGACTGTACGCAATTGTGCGATCAAGTTACAAGTTCAGCGTCATATTGGAGACGAAAGACGTTATAAAAAGTGATAATATCATGTTACAAGGTACTGTCGAGTGGAAAACTGATTTATTTATTAAACAACTTATGTTTACACTAGAAACTTGCCTAGAAGACTGCCTCATTAGTCTAGTGGTTCTCAGCGTGACTGCTATGCTAGAGGTCCTGGGTTCGATCCCCAGGTCGAGCAAAGTGTTATTGGGATTTTCTATGAAATTCTCAGTAGCAGCTCGCGAGTCTTGATTTGTGCCCAGTTAATGGCAATAGGCTCGCCCCCCATGGGACCATAAATACCGGCTAAACGATGTGGATGTGCATCAGTACAGATCTGCCTAACCCTTCGGGGAATACAGGTGTGATGGTATATTTATGGTAACTCGCATAAGATCCCGGTTATCCCGCGGCATAAGAAGTAGCATTTTTTAATCAGGAATAATGTAGCTATCTATTGGTGAAATAATGTTTCAAATCGGTCCAGTAGTTTCGGAACTTATACAGTGCAAACATACAATCAAATATTTCTACTTTATAATATTAGTTTAGATCACTCATAGAAATTTGCATACTTAATAAAGTGTAAAAATTTAGAAGGTCAGCGTATATATTGTTGCTAAATCAAGTTCAACTTGAGATCAGAAACTCGAGCAGTTTCGCGAGTGAAAGTTATTTATGTTAAACAACAGGAAAGTGGAACGGATGTTACTTAATAAATGAATTATATATACATAATTACTATTTCATCAAAAAATATGGTGAAGAAATTGATATATATACATATTAATTGCCTGATTGATATCTAAACTAATATTATGAAGAGGAAACACTTGTGTTTTTGTACGTATGTTTGTAATGTTTTCACACAAAAACTACTGGACCGATATCAAAAATTCTTTCACTATTAGAAAGCTGCATCTTCACTGAGTGACATAGGCTATTTTACACCTTCAAAAAAAATAGGGATCCCTAATAAAAATGCAATAAGTAATATAATCCAAGGTGTGAAAACGCGGGCGAAGCTGCAAGCGGAAAGCTAGTATATAATATACATATTGACTGCCTCATTAGTCTAGTGGTCCACAGCGCAACTACTACGCAGAGGTCCTGGCTCCGATTCCCAGGTCGAGCAAAGTGTTATAGAGTTTTTCTATGAAATTCTCAGTAGCAGCTCAGAGTCTGGATTTGTGCCCGGTTAATGGCCACAGGCTCGCCCCCTATTACATGGGACCTAAACATACCGGTAAAACATGGATGTACATTAGTACGTCTCTGCATAACCTTTCGGGGAATACAGGCGTGATGGTACATCATCTAAGTAAGGTTATTAAAAAGTTTAGGTTATAATTATTTAAATATGCATTCCATGCTACTATTGGGCATTTCATGAAAAAAAAAAACAATATGAAAATATAGTGAAACAGCGGTAGCCTAATGGCTAAGGCGTGGGACTTGCGATCATGTGGTTCGATACCCACCCATTACACTACTGACGTGAACCCACTCGTAACACAAGCATTTAGCTTAGCACGAGGGGTTAACAAGATTACTAGTAATGTGTGACCCACATTGCTAGTAAGCTTTTATAAAAAAAAAATAGTCGCGTTTACCACTCCATAAAAGAGCCAGTTACTCTTAACACCAAATAAACAAACATTTCAATCCATAACCGACACATACACACAACCATAATTATGATACCAATCCTATTTACATTTATATAGTGACGACATAACGGTAATCGATTCCAGGAGCATCGCCAATCGAATCGGTTCTGTCCGAATACGGCGAGAATCGATTAGACGTGAGATGGTTTCCATTGAAAAGATTATTAATTGTAAATGTGTCATAAGTATTAACTGTATTTTTATTAAGGTACATAGGCTATACATCAAGCTATACAAAACCAGTTTAGGCTGGCCTTGAATTGTGCGGAAAGCGTTTACAATGGGAGGTCAGTCTAAACTGGATGTTACATGGAATATTTATATAAAATACTAGCTTTGGCCCGCGGCTTCGATCCCGTGGTCGAATAGATGGAATTGAATCAGAAATCAAGACCTCAAGCGTAGTAGCGGCGATGGGGACCACTAGACTATCGAGGCAGTCTCAAATCATAGTTTCTTTTAAAGTCCAGACAATAATAGTTTCATAAATGTGCGAGTTTTATAATGTAGGGCAAAATGTGAACAGGCCTTTTGAAGAAAGAGCCATAGCAGCTTTGAGTGGACCTGTCCTAACTGATGGCACGCATACATCAGTCCTCGTGAAGCTCAACCATTATTTAGGGAGCTCAACGATCCGTCGCACGACGATACCAGATCAGCAAGACATTGGTAAACTTGTATTATAAATCTTAATAGAGTTAGAGCTAACCTACATAGTACTCACATTTCCTTTTTTTTTCTTTTTTTTTATATTACATTAAATATACACATTTGAAATTAAACAAAAAGCATATCCAAAGACAGTGTTACAATTTACATATTAGTACAGATAATAAAACGATACTACTACACAAACATTACCCTCCTTTTTGGCTCCGCCGCAGTCGGTTATAAATGTCGGTGCCATTTTCAGATCCGTTAGCCATTTGGGGCCCTTAAGGCTAATAGTTTCCGCGAAGGAACGCAAGGTTCTAAGTTCGATGCCCCGGTCAAACGTAACATTACACGGATGAGTCGTCATTGTAATGTGGTGAGTAGAGCTGCAGGCGTTTGTAGAGATGGATAAGTGTACTTGAGGTCAGATGGTAATTACATACATACGTATTGTCTCGCCAGTCTCCCAAGGCCGAGACTATAGATTTCCACTTGCTAATTGCTTCGTCTAAAATATCGACAGCAAGATATATCTACGAGTAATTTGACTGTTTGTTGAGGGATGAAGGGGGGCTGCCTCATTAGTCTAGTGGTCCCAACCGCGACGGCTACGCTACTGGTCGTGGGTCGAGCAAAGTGTTACTGAGATTTTTATATGAAATTCTTGGTAGCACCTCGGAGTCTGGATTGGTGCCAATATGGCAATAGGCTCGCCCCCTATTACATGGGACCTAAACATAACGGTGAAGCGTGGGTGCACATTTAGTACGCCTCTGCCTAAACCTTCGGGTATACAGGCGTGATGGTATGTTTATGTAAAGAAAAACATCGTGAGGAAACCTGCATGCCTGAGAGATTTTCTTGACGTCATGTGAAGTCTGCCAGCCCTCAGTATGCTAGCGTGGCGGACTATAGCCTAATCCCTCTCCTTCTGAGAGGAGACCCGTGCCCAGCAGTGGGACAATTTGACGTGGGACTTTGAAGATTAACGATAAGTAATTGCTATATTGCTACAAGACATTCATAAAATTAAAACAAACAAACATTTACACAATCCAATAGACAGATACAGCGAACAGATTTATTTCCAAGATTTCATCACATAAAGATACAAACGAACTAGTCATAAACCCGGTACAATTTCGCTATTGTGTACTAAGCATAACTTTCACGTGGGTGACGGGTCGGCATCGAACCCGCTACCCACAGTTGATTTACCTCTATACAGAAATATTACAAAGTTTTCAACAGAAGTATCACATAAAGAGTTTGGTGGAGCGAGCGCCTAACTTCGATGCGAGGCGATAGCAAGAATCAGGCTAAATAAACAGATTCAGTAGTAATAGTGCCTCGCTGGCATGTCTACATGCCATCATGAATGGGTCGGCACGACCGGGGAAGTACTACCCTCCCACAGAATATCAACGTCAAGTAGCAGTATGTATACTGTTGCGTTTCGTAGGTGAATGTGGAGCGGCGGAGGCACAATTCCTCCCTCAGTCCCCTTCCTTTTCTTTTCCCCTTTCATTTCCCTAAATAGGCTCGGCAATGCATCTGCAACCCCCTTTGGTATTGCAGATGTCCATGGGCGGCGATGACTACTTACCATCAGGTAGCTCGCATGCTCCCTTGCCGAGTTATCCTAAAAAAAAGATTTTAAAAAGTTTTCACACGTTAGCCTAGTATTAAATCCTATTGGTTAAGGGGAGTGTTCCTGGCAAACGCGATAATTGTTGTTGCCGTCTCTCTCCTTCACGATGTGACAGAGACAGCGATAACAACGGCGAAAAAAGTGCAACTAGAATATAAGATTAATAAGTTTGTCCTTCTGTACTTACCTGTCAGGTGACATGAGACATAAATCTCTGGTTTTATCAATCCTCCGATGTGTTTATTTCGTCTTCCGCATCTCAGAAACAATAATAGAAATATTTGTGCTTGTACCAGCAGTATATTTGAGCTGGTAAGATTTATAATCGTCTGATTATGTATCGGAAATCAATAAAATGTCTTAATCAAATTTTCTGTGTTATAACTTTTGCTAGATGATTATGAATTGTGTTCAGTTTAATACAACATAGGTACCATCACGCCTATATTTCCCGAATGGTCAGACAGAGGTTACTCATATGCACCCAAAAAAAATATTACAAACTTCAAGTTCTTTCCAATAAATTGTATTATTCAAAATATACATTACTTTCGAAAAAATATGCTAAATGATCATCCCTAGTTCGCCAGTGTGCGCCGATGGAATGTACCTATTACATACATCATTAAGTCCCATGTATCTATTACATAGGACCTAATAATAAATATAGAATTAACAAGGGGTACCTATTAGTCCTAAAGTAAATCAAGTAAGTAATCACTCACCAACTGCGCCAGCGCATAATGAATTTGCGTTGAAAACCAACCCAAAATACATTAAGAGAAATTATAGAGATTACAAGAAACTGTATTTTTATATTCATTTAAATATTTACCGTTACAGTAATCAAAAGTGTACATTTAAATAAAAGTATTCGAATTTCTCATTGTTTGAAACTTTGAATGACCTCTAACGAGGCGAGAATTACTCGGAAAAGTATAATTTGTTATAACTATACAACTCTAGATAAGGCACCTGTAATTAACTACATTCTGGGCGAATGTATGTATATATCATATTATAATGACATGCTCAGAAATCATCGTTGTAATCTGAAATTTCACAACAATCATCATCAACCCATTACATTGTCCCACTGCTGGGCACGGGTCTCCTCTCAATACGAGAGGGATTAGGCTATAGTCCGCCACGCTAGTCTACTGCGGGTTGGCAGACTTCACACGCCGTCAAGAAAATCTCTCAGGCATGCAGGTTTCCTCACGATGTTTTCCTTCACCGTTTAAGCGCGTGATAATTAATTATTAATACAATAACAATAAATTATAAAAATTAGTTGTTGCAATTAACTAATGCTTTGTGTGACTTGCCAAGAAAACAAAGCTTAAATTAAAATTACCTATAGATCTATACATTACTATGTCTTTCAGCCAACACGCAGGTTCGAACACTGCCTGAGGCCGATTTTTTCTTTCACTAGAAAATTCATATCTTTGTGAATATTTTCGCATAATTTAATGTTAAAATATAATAAAAAATAAGTTATACATTGTAGGATTATTTACACTGTAGTAGTACTAATTAATGTCACATGGTATTACTTTTTGCACCTACAGCTGGACCTATCGGTTCTGCTAAACACTTCAATGAATGACTAAACCTATTCAAAAAGACTCGCTAAAGTATTTGCCGTGACCCACCACAAAAGAGTCTGACGCATTCAAAAAATACTTAACACAAATGCAACAAAGTATTTTAATCACAACAGGAATTTTAACCACGACTAACGGCTATACAAATATGCTCATAAATAAATTCTTGTAACCTTTACACTCCGAGCGCCGCCTTTTGTGTGGTCAACGTATAACAATAATAAAGTTGCTAAACTATGAGCTGTCAGTTGTCACTTTCGTCATTTTAACAATTTGAACCTTGCTCAATGTACTCGAATCTATGGCGTGCGTGCTTGTGTTATTTTTTTTAATATTATGTTGGTCTTTTTTGGGTATGAATGGGTCTCCCGCTGTGTTGAATAATGGTCGTTCTTATTGATACTAGCACAAGGGCTTAAAGTGTCAAACAAGCAAAAGAGAAATTAATACATTGACGTCACATTTCAGACTCCATAGAAATTTTCAAGAAGATAATGTTTATATTTATAAATTAATAATAATATGATAAATCTGAAAAAAGTCTCATCTGTTTGTTTTAACTTTTCACACGAAAACCGCTGACCCGATTTCGAGAAAATTTGCCAAAGATATAGAATACCTTCTGTCTCAAAAAACCCACTTTGGAAGCAAGAAATTCTAGTCACCAATATCAACGGGACATTAATAAACATGATACTTATAATCTACATTAAAGGTCTTGCGAATCACTGGGCACCGGTTTTATGTACAACACTATCTAAATGTCTGCCTACCCCGCTATTCTGACCGGTGTAAACATGATGGTATCACAATCGCCTGGTCCCAGTAGGCAAAAGCAGACGTACGACCTTTCGCCTACATATCGGTCACTGTCTCATTAACGGGACGGTATGTATGGCTCGAGGCATAAGCGGTAGCGGTTAGGTATATAATAATTTAGAGTATATTTTTTTAACTAGTGTGGCAATTTTGATATTTATGATCTTAATACAATATTTTAATTACAACGTTTTTTTTTTCATTGTTATGTTTAAAAAAAAAAATATGCTGAACACGATTATACATTATTTGTTTAAACAAAATAATTATTTCGAAGTACTAAAAATTGGCAAGGTCATCTCGATCGCTTTCTACAATCTTGGTATAAAGAATCCCAGGATAAAATATTAGGGGAGGCCATTGGTCAGCAATAGGATACAAATGGGGCAACGTGAAAAAAAAAAACTAAATATATTATAATAAAGTTAAGGGTATGTTTGTTTGAACGTGCTAATCTCAAAATGACCAGTCGAATTCGCAGTCAGAATTTAAAAAAAAATTTGGTAGGTATTATATTATATGATAGCAACATTCACGAAGAAGGCTGTTTAGCATCACGCTAATATCCATAGGAGCGGGGCAAAACGGTTAACCCTGTACAACGTTAATTTTTAGTTTACCCTAAAGCCAAAACATCCCAACTTTAATTTGATTTGAAAAGTAAGAAAAGTATACAATATTTAAATAAAAATTAAAACTGACGTGGTGACGAGTTCATAAGTTTGTCCTAACTTAGCAGTTTAGCCTCGTGCAAATTAGGTAAATTGCTATTACCTAATTTGCAAGGGTTGGTCCGAAGTAGCTAAGGTCACCGGCAGCGCAGGCGATTGATTGACCTCCCCATTCGGTGTTTCTTGCACCGATTTTCAATCGATTTTGCATCAATTTTTTCTTGTCCAACTGAATAATTTTAACACAAAAATATAACATAGGTTAAAAACCATCGCAATCGATTCTGTAACTGATTCTGAACAAACTACTTTCGGCTTTAGTGTAAACAAAAACTAACGTATAATCGCTATTCGCTTAAACTTGAACTCCAAGCAGTTGGTCAGTTCAAAGGCCTGGTCAGTGCTCATTTATTTATATAACCCTGACTGTTACGAAACTGTGTGTAGTTATAGGTGTCAAGTATTTACGCACTGGACAAGCGTTCACGACTAGCTATTTGTAAGGTGAGTAGAGTTCCAAGTGTTGTGAGAATTACAAATAATATCTTTTTATTTTAACATACTTTAAGAAAAGGTTTTCAATTAGTTTGATTTTTTTATGTTTGTTATCTCAAATTCGTCTCATTATTATTTTTTGTTTGGGCACTGCCTCATTACTCTAGTGGTTCTAAGCGCGACTGCTACGTTAGAGGTCCTGGGTTCGGTTATATCGAGCAAAGTGTTATTGGGTTTTTCTATGAAATTGTCAGTAGCAGCTCTTAGTCTAGATTTGTGCCTGGTTAATGGCAATAGGCTAGGCTAGGCAATAGGCTAAATGTACAAAGTATCATTGTACTTTAGTACCTACACCTCTGCCTAACCCTTGGAGGAATACAGGCCTGATGGTATGTGTGTAAAAATGGTGTTTAATTTGTGTAGGTATAGGTATTTGTTTTTAATATTTGATATCTCAAATCTTTTTTTATTTGTTTTGGGTTAAACTTCTAGTTAGGTTCTATTGATATTTGGTGATAACTAAAATAAGAAAACAACAAAATATTTACCGTTCGAGAAACGGCTACGTAATTTTGGTTGGAGCTTTTGTTTTGGCCACCTACACTGGGTGTACATTAGTACACCTCTGCCTTACCCTTCGGGGAATACAGCCGTGATGGCATGTATGTGTTTATGCAAAATCTCTTCTACATAAACAACAATCAATGTTTACGAGCTATTTCATGAGCATAAAAGGTGTTAGCGCGTTGATGTCTTTTGAATAAGTAATTTTACTAATCAATTCAACTAAATTATTTCTTGGCACCGCGACGCCACTATTAGTGCTATGTAACTTTTGAAGCCTCTCTCTGTCTGTATGTCTGTCTATTTATCATATACTATGTAATTATGTGTGTTTCCTATGTATATTTGTATGTATATTTTATTCTAATAGGAAATAAAGAATCTTAAACCGATCAAACAATTCAAGGTTGTTAATTGTACTTATATTTTTATTAAACGTAACATATTACCTTACCATCATTATCATAGATAGAAGTGTACTAATGTACACACACACACTCTTCCCCGGTATGTTTAGATCTCACGTAATAGGGGCAAGCCTATTGCCATTAACTTGACACCAATCAAAGCTCCGAGACTACTGAGCATTTCATTGCAAAACTGAATAACATTTTGCTCGACCTGGGCATCGAAATTAGGCAGTCATATACTATATTTGGTAAACCAAAATCTTATATAAGCCCAAAGCATCCACATATATTAAAAAAAAACACAACACCTACCATCATCATAATCTTCCTGCCTTTTTTCTAATTTATTTGGAGTCATCGTCGTATCCCTGTTAGTCGCCATCTCATCTTTCAATCCCCTTTCCATCATATCTGCCTTCACACAATCCATCCATCTTTTCTTTGGTCCTCTACCCCTACATCCCTCCACATAACTCTTTTAGTTACATGCGTTTCATCCCGCCTCATCACGTGCCCATACCAAGACACTTTCAAACTTCGTCTAATAAATTTATTCCTTATTTTATCCATTCTAATAACTCCACACATCCACCTTAACATTCTCAAATAGTAACTACCACACTTCGAAAACTTTACTGCAACGCAAATCACGTATTTAATATCATCTAGCCATATTACAAAACTATAAGCTTCTAAAATATTGAAATTAAATCCTACTTTATTTTAACAAAACACTTTATTGGAACTTAAATTCAGATTATGATAGTGAAAAATATAAACGGCACCTCAGATCAAATAAAAAGTTAAGATGGAACTTTGCGAACAAAGAAGTGAGGCCGGCTAAAAGTAGGTACTCCTTGCTGTGTACAACACACAATCACACGGACACATGTATTAGTTAACTACGCCTTATCTTGTCAGTCGAGCTATCGAGCTATCGATAGCTCGATAGCTCGACTGACAAGATAAGGCGTAGTTTCAGTATACGTGTGTGCGTGTTATTGCGTGTTGTACACGGAAAGGCGTAGTTTTAGCCAGCCTCACTTCTTTGTTCGCAAAGTTCCATCTTAACTTTTTATTTGATCTGAGAACGACACTAACTGGGTGGTCTGGTGAATGTTCAATGCGTTTACAATGTTATACTTTATAGCAGTAATTGTGTGTAGTGTTGTGAATTGCAAAGTTAGATTTTATCGATATAATTTAATATTTAGATGTAAGACTGCCTTGTTAGTCTAGTGGTACTAAGCGCGATTGCTATGTTAGAGATTCCCAGGTCGAGCAGTGTTATTGGGTTTTTCTATGAAATTCCCAGTAGCAGTTTGGAGTTTGTAATTGTTTGGCAATAGTTTTTTAGTAGTAGTAATGTCGCGCTGGCATGTGTTCATGCCAACTTGAATAGGCCTATGCCTATTACGCTTTCGCCGATAGCTCGCGAACCGATTGCCATCAAACTTTGTATTCTATTTAAATTTTTTAATATACATTTGCCTATCGGATCGAATATTTTTTATTTATGTTCCCTACTGAACAGTACTTTTGTATGGAGCACCGAGCGGAGACTATCCTCTAAATAGGAGTGTCCCTGGCGTACGCAACAATGTTGCACTGTTGTCACCGTCTCTATTCTTCACAATGCGAACGCGTACCCGAGAGGTGAAACAATAATACATTTAAAACATTTTCGCTGTATTTTCTGTTCTGAAATTTGGAGATTACTCTTTTAATTATTACTTATTTTTGAAAATGTTAGTTTTTGTAAAAGGATATTATCCGGGTTCCTCATGAGACAAAATGGTGCTGTATTGATACATTATCTTGAAAAACAAGCATAAAGTTGGTTCGTTTTCATCGAAAATGACTAATCTTTGAGCTAGTTTAACTTATTGTGTATTTAACTGTGTATTGAAATGAAGTTTTACATTCAAGGAACACGCATTTTAATGATAAGATTGTTACTGCAAAATTTCAAAGACTTTCATTGGTTAAAATTCAAGATAGAACCAAACTACTTTTGTATGGAACGCCGAGCGGAGAGATATCCTCTCAAAGAAACTGCATAATGCGTATAAACTAGGCCAGAACACGCACGGTTGATCGCTCAGTTAACCGTTTCAAGGCGTTTTTCACTGATCAAGCGATTAATTACCGCTGTTAAGTGATTAACATGCTGTTATGTAATACAGCTTGGTATTATAAACGTGCAAATTTAACCCGTTAGATGGCGCTATAATACGAACGGGCATCACAAAGTCTTGATTTTGCTAGTTTTGTATAAATGCAAATTTTATATTATAGTTATTAGTCTATCTACTATATCTATCTATTTACTATAGCTCTGCTCGGCTCTCGGCTCCTAGGCACCGTTATAGATTCTCATATTGTGGTATAATCATGAAATATGCACCAGATTTTAAGTTTGTCCTCCAGTGATACAACTGCGGGAACGACATCCAATTTCGTGCAGCAGATTTTGCGTGATGCGTGTACAAACATACGGACAGACAGACAGTAAGCAATTCTAATAATTGTTGTTTCGGCTTCTTTTTTGGTGTGTTATTAGATTTTTCAGCTCCAAGTTTGGATTGACTCGCCCCCTATTATATGGAATGTGATAGCTCTGCTTAACCCTTCGGGGAATATAGGCATGTTGGTATATTATGTTATAAACATAACATAACATACCATCACGCCTGTATTCCCCGAAGGGTTAATCAGAGGTGTACTTAATGTACACCCACAGTTCGCCGGTATGTTTGGGTCCCATGTAATAGGGGGCGAGCCTATTGCCATTCACCGGGCACAAATCCAGACTCCGAGCTGCTACTGAGAATTTCATAGAAAAACTCAATAACACTTTGCTCGACCTGGGGATCGAACCCAAGACCTCTAGCGTAGCAGTCGCGATTGGGACCACTAGACCAACGAGGCAGTCAATATTATGTTATGATATAAGTATAGTTGAAGCGGCGGTAGCCTAATGGATAGACGTCGGACTTGCGATCATATGGTTGCCGGTTCGAACCCCTCCCATTGCACTACCGCCGTGAACCCACTCGTGACACAAGCATTTAGCTTAGCACGAAGGGTTAACAAGAATACTAGTTATGTGTGACCCACATTGCTAGTAAGCTTTTTAAAAAAAAATAATAAAAAAAAATGATTTTCTTACGCATATTTTGTTTTGTTACAGATTCAAAACTTAACAGCGAAGACATTACTTTCTACTAGTCTGTTTATAAGGTAAATAATAGTTTATTCCCTATACATAAGACGCAATTTGTACAGGATAGCCGAATTATATCATGGTTTCTTTTATAGTCAAGACAGTAATAGTGTTATTAAAATACTTTCTACTACTAAAGTCCATTTAGTAAATTTTACAATATCCGAACAAGCCTTTTAAAGAAAGAGCCAGTACCTACAGCTTTTTTTTATCGTGTAGCCGTCAACAGTAGTAGTTTGCACACCAAGTGTACAAAAAAAATTGCGATTTTTTTATCATGGAAATTCGTAAAACTATATTTTTCCTGCTCTAATTTGCAAAAATTTTAGGGAAACGAAAAGGATGGCAATAATAGTCATATATGCACCTGCATACTGCACATTTTTGCATAGGATGCATTCTAATCGTGGGAGAGGTTTAGGGGACTGTTCGAAACCCCTACCTGTCAATTCATGCAAGTGAGACAGGGTAACACTTACCATGCTGCCATCTAGGGACAAAAATTGATTACTCAAAAATAATTACATTTCCATATTTATTAATTATCAGATTTAGATTAATGTGTTATACGTTGTATGCAGATATTTTTCTGTGGCTTCCTCACTTTCCACACTTAACTGCCTCATAAGTCTATTGGTCCTACGCGCGACTGCTATACTAGAGGTCCTAAATTCGATTACCAGGTCGAACAAAGTGTTATTTGGTTTTTCTATGAAATTCTCAGTAGCAGCTCGGAGTCTGAATTTGTGCCCGGTTAATGGAAATAGGCCCGCTCCCTATTACATTGGACCTAAACATACCGGCGAAATGTAGGTGTACATAAGTACACTTCTGCCTAACCCTTCGGAGAATACAGGCGTGATGATGCGTTATGTTATATTTTTTCCACACTAGATCCAACCTTTCCCGCTTAAATCAGTTTTTGATATAGAAAACATAAATAAGAGCAAATTGGGTATACTTTATTTTGTAAAGGATCTATAGTGAAGGTTGTGTGTGTGCACAAAATAAATTATGGTTGACTTATGTAATTTAAAATCAAGCTAAACCTAAACCATAATGATCAAAGAATTAGATCTCATAACCAGTCCACCCTATTACAGATTGCGAGCATAATTGCATATAACCCTACGTAATAGAACGAATTTCTAATCCAAGTATGTAGCAATTAAAGATTAAAGTCAGACTGGTCTGGGATCCAGCGGGTACCGTTAAATGAGGGTCAAATTAACTCTGTATTAGACTCGTCTCAATCAATTCCAAGTAGTGCTTTGGTGTGTGGTGTAAAGCAAAAGCGGGTAGCGACGGAGCTTCATATATTTCTTAGAAAATTACCTTTTACTACTACATTAGTCTAGTGGTTCTAAGCGCGACTGCTCAGTGCTTATTCAACTAGACAAAGAGATACAGATACACAGAGACGCAGATATACAGATACACATAGACGCACATACACAGATATACATAGATACAGTGATACACGAGACACAAAAACAAAGAGACATTTCTGTATAGACACAGAGTCAAAGAGACACAGAAACAAAAAGACACAAGTACCTATACACATACACATAGTCTCAGAGACAAAGTGACATAGAGACGCAGATATACATAGATACAGTGATACACAAAGAGACAGAAACAAAGAGACACAGGCACACATAGACACAGAAACAAAGAAACACAGAAACGGAGATACACAGATATACATAGATACAGTGATACACAGAGAGACCGAACCAAGAGACACAGCGGCCCACTGTTTTTTTTTTTTTTGGTTTGTTGGTTTTTTTTTTCTTTTGGAATGTAAAATATGTAAATAGTGTAAATATAAGATAAGACATTTGGCTTTGTAAGTTAATAAATAAAAAAATAATAATATTTACAGAACTAAAAAAAATAAAAAAGGAGACACTGAAACAAAGAAACACAGAGACAGAGATATACATAGATACAGTGATACACAGAGAGGCAGAAACAAAGAGACACAGGTACACATAGACACAGAAACAAAGAAACACAGAGACGGAGATAAACAGATATACATTGATACAGTGATACAAAGAGACACAGAAACACAGAGACACAGAGACGCAGATACATATAAATACAGTGATACATAGTGAAACCCCCTTTTGTCGTCGCTGGTTTAAAAAAGGATTTGAACCATAACTACGCTATAGAATTCACTGCCTGAATACTGAATTTCTCTTCTACAGTAAAGTAACGTTTATAAAATCTATTAAAAACACGTTATTATGCATGACCTACTACTAGTTAAGAAAATGTTTAATTTAAAAAGTAATAAACAGAAAATGCGTAAATACGTTAAATAACAATTCACCATTACACGCATGGTGAACAAAAAAAAAGAAAACTCAGAAATGTGTAACAAAACAGAAAACTCTCGAATACGCACTGATAACATTAATTAACGGTATAATTAACTTAAGCATAAATGAATTATCTTTAACAAAAAAAGTAAAAGTGCCTTTAAACCATAATAAAATAATGTTATGTCTAAAACAGTTTTGGAAGTCAGTGCCCTTAAGAGGGTACTCTAGTGAGCCTTTCTCCATACAAACGCATTCTGCTGTTTTCTCCGTAGATAATGACTCTAGAGCAATGATATTTTTGCCAAAAATCAAACTTCACAAGAAAATATGACAATTCAAAAATTCGAAGAAAAGCCCGTTTTTACCGTTATGTTCAGGCGACTATCAGACAAATTTGAAAAGTTTTTCACAAAAAATGAAATAATAGAAGCATAGACATGCTTTTCCTCTAAATTTTGATATAAAAATTGTTTAGATCAATCCACTTTTGAAGAAGAAAACAGCAGAATACGAAACGTCTTTTGGTCAAGGTTTTTGTAGGTAAAATCATCCTAAGCTGCGGTTGTCCTTTTCGCACTTCACGGGGAGAGGCTGGAGGTGCAGCGCGACGGCAATAGTTTCTTCAAATACCTATTTTTCAAATTCCTCAGGACTAGAGTCCCCTCTTAATTTGTTTCGCATCTGCATCTCCTTTAGTTTTGCAGATATCCATGGGCGGCGGTGACTACTTACCATCAGCTAGCTCGCCTGCTCGTTTTCCGAGCTTATTCTATAAAAAAGTGCCTTTTATCATCAGGCGGTTCGTATGTTTATTTGTCATCAATAAGATACAAAAAAACTCAATCACATTGCAAAATCAATTTTAGATCCATGAAAGTTGTCATAAAAAGCCATTGAGCTACTAAATTCAATATTTAAGTCTTTTCAAACGAAATTATTTCTTTGATTCAATTTCATTGAAGAATTCCATTCACTCACTCTATCATAAAAAAAGCAATGAATGAAAGAACACGTCTCTAATCTGATGCCTGAGCTTACCAATTCGACCCGGTATTTAAACCGATTAAAATAAACTTGATATTGATACAATTCCTCAAGTAATTAATAACATAGATTAATTTTATTATAAAAAACCGGCCGAGTGCAAGTTTGACTCGCACATAGGGTTACCATATCTCAGGATTTGTCTTGAGATCTCAGTATTTCGATGCGGCCGGATGTTGGAAATCTCAGGTTTTTTAAAAATTTTCAATAAAATAGAGTAGGGTTTTCAAATCTTTTATATAACAAAAACGAATAGTAATCTTCTTTTTATAGACTCATTTAGACATAATAATATTATTATTCACTCATGTCAATTGTTTAAATAAAATTAATACTTAAAACGTGGCAATCAGCATGCCCACGCGTCGAACTGCGGGCTACAAAGCTGTGAATTACGTTTGCGTGAAAATCTCAGGATTTTTCAATGGAAATCAGGCTCTTTCTCCGGAGTTTTAAATTTTCTATCTGGTAACCCTACTCGCACACAACTTTCTGTACAAACTCGTTACTTAAGAAACGTAAGTTTGTAAGGTATGAAAACACTAAACCATCGAAATAAATGAGAAAGAATTTCCTGAGAAAATTTATAAACCAACAGACCGACAGACGGACAATGAAGTGGTCTTAAAAGTTTTCTTTTTCCTTTTGAAGTTATCCTTAAAACGGAATTGATTTTATAAGTTTACTAAATATATAACATACCATTACCCTGCATTGCCCAAAGGCCAGACAAAGGTGTACTAAGGTACACCCACAGTTCGCCAATACGTTTTAATTCAATGTAATAATACTAAGAATTTCATGCTATGACTGCCTCGTTAGTCTAGTGGTCCCAATCGGGACTGCTACGCTAGAGGTCTTGGGTTCGATCCCAAGGTCGAGCAGTGTTATTGGGTTTTTCTATGAAATTCTCAGTAGCAGCTCGGAGTCTGGATTTGTGCCCGGTGAATGGCAATAGGCTCGCCCCCTATTACATGGGACCTACCGGCGTAAATGTTTAGGCTTCGTTCGGACTATTTAGTAAATGGTTTATGTGAAGTTTGCACAAAATCGGTCGAGCGGTTCTTCATTTATCACATATTTTTCATACATATTATTGTACAGAAAAGTCAAGAAAACACGCGGGCGAAGCCGTGGGCGGAAAGCTAGTATTTTATATAATGATTTAGTAACCTATTTGTATACATATTTCTTATGTGGTTTTAAATTTTAAATTATATTGTAAAGCTTATTAATTACGGATATTGTTTTTCTACTGAATTTTTTATAATATAAATGTTGTCCATATCTTTTATTATTTTTAACATAATTATGTCCATACCCACTATTTGCTACTTATCAATGTTTATGTTTTTACTAGCTTTCCGCCCGCGGCTTCGCCCGCGTGGTTTCTCGGCTTTTCTGTACTATAATACGTATGTATTATACAATTCGACATTTTGTGGTAACTTGATGTGCTGGCCACATAAATAAAATAAAATATAATAATGCTTCTTCGTCAAATATAATCCGCTAGATATTATTATCTATGCACTATGCACAAAAATGGTTAATTCAAAGTTCTCTCCAAAATAACTCAATGTAGATGGCGCTAGCATACAGAAATTCGTATATTTTAAACTGAAAAGTTACTAATCTTATATAGCCTGCATCTCAAAATCCTTTCTTAGGGGATGCCTATGCTTTATGCATGCAAAGTCTCAGCCCGATCGGTTTAAAATTGACAAAGTTTCATACAAAGTTTCATCCCCTATTTTATCCCCTTGGGGGTGGAATTAATCAAAATCCTTTCTTAGGGAATGCCTACGTCATAGTAGCTTTATGCATGCAAAGTCTCAGCCCGATCGGTTTAAAATTGTCAAAGTTTTATACAAACTTTCATCCCCTATTTTATCCCCTTGGGGGTAGAATTAATCAAAATCCTTTCTTAGGGAATGCCTACGTCATAGTAGCTTAATGCATGCAAAGTCTCAGCCCGATCGTTTTAAAATTTACAAAGTTTCATACAAACTTTCATCCCCATTTTGTCCCCTTGGGGGTAGAATTAATCAAAATCATTTCTTAAAGAATGCCTACGTCATAGTAGCTTTATGCATGGAAAGTCTCAGCCCGATCGGTTTAAAATTGACAAAGTTTCATACAACCTTTCATCCCCTATTTTATCCCTTTGGGGGTAGAATTAATCAAAATCCTTTCTTAGCGGATGCCTATGTCATAACATCTACCTGCATGCCAAATTTCAGCTCGATCCGTCCAGTGGTTTGAGCTGTGCGTTGATAGATCACTATGTCAGTCAGTCAGTCAGTCAGTCAGTCAGTCAGTCACCTTTGAATTATATATATTTAGATTGTTGATATGACTAAATAAATGTATAATAAGTAATTAAATTACTTATAATCTCTCTCCGCTCACACTTTACACCACACTTTGTCGTTTATCCAGGAAGAAATTAAACCTAGGTGAGCACTTTAGCCCATCTAGATCTGCATTGCATACCGACTAGGTGTTACTATGTTTTTGCAAATAAAATAACAGTAAAACAGGTGAATTTGCTGTTAGTTCGTGAGGAATGAAATCGGTATATACCGGAGATTGAAGAAAGGAAATTGGCAATTGGATCGAAATATATCTCCCTTATTTTGCGGTCGGTAGAGGTAATATAATAAAGTTTTTTTTCTATAAGTCTTGGCTGTGGAAAAATATAAATTGGGCCTTTTTAATAATAGTAGTATCTCGTTGACATGTCTACGTGCCAATATGAATGGGTCGGCACAACCGGGGAAGTACTACCCTCCCACATAATATCGACTTAAAGTAGCAGTATGCATGCTGTTGCGTTTCGTACGGTGTGTGGAGCGCCGGAGGCCCAATTCCTCCCTCAGTCCCCTTTTCTCCTTCCCTATTTAGAGTCGGCAATGCGCGAGTGTTTATTTTTATTTTCTTTGAAGCGGCGGTAGCCTAATGGCTAGGGCGTCGGACTTGCGATCAAGTGGTTGCCGATTCGAAACCCACCCATTGCACTACCGACGTGAACCCACTCGTAACACAAGCATTTAGCTTAGCACGAGGGGTTAACAAGATTACTAGTAGTGTGGGTACATTGCTAGTAAGCTTTCTTAAAAAAAACATACTTATTCAAATCATTTATCAATTCATTAGGTAAAATCAATGCAAAAACCTAGTACGATAATAATTTTGTAATTTTCACGGGATAAACGTAGTTTTTATCTGAATTCCTCGTTGCTGTTCATTTAATAAAATTTATCAAATCTAACGACCATTTATAAATTTCACACTATATTTTATTTTGAATGATTTAATACGGTTTGTTAATAAAACCGTATAATATGATCGTTAAAGACATCAGACTGTAGGATATGCGAATAAAAATGTTAATTGCTATCATTCTTAATGTGAACCTAGAATTTTGCACCGTAAAGGAGTCAGTAGACATTTTTATTAGAAAAGGACAACTTAACATACCATCACGCCTGTATTTCTTGAAGGATTAGGCAGAGGTGTACTAATTTACCCACATTTCGCCGGTATGTGAAGGTCCCATGTAATAGGGGGCGAGCCTATTGCCATTAACCGGGCACAAATCCAGACTCCGAGCTGCTACTGGTTATTTCAAAGAAAAACCCAATAACACTTAGCTCGACCTGGGGTTCGAACGGATCTTTAGCGTAGCCGTCGCGCTTAGGACAAGACAAATGAGGCATTAATACCGAGAATTATTCTTGGTGTAGTTTTGGAATCAACGACCATCTATTTTGGGAGTATCATCATCATCATTATATTGTCCCACTGTTGGGCACGGGTGTCCTTTCAGCGTGAGAGGGGTTAGGCTATAGCCCACAACGCTAGCCTACTTTTGTACCTAGACAAAATCTCTCAGGCATGCAGATTTCCTCATAATGTTTTCCTTCACCATTTTAAGTGAATGATTATTCTATACTAATACTAGCTTACGCCCGCGGCTTCGCCCGCATGGTTTGTGCCAATATCCTTCCCCAGGCTACAGACTATCCATATCAAATTTCATCACAAACGGCTCAGGAGATTAAATTTTTTAACTACAATATGTTTCTGTAAGCTATGTTACATGATTTGTTTCGTTCAGCGGAAACATGTAGATTTTCCGAATACAATACACGTGAGCAAGCTACGTATAATTTGGGATATATTGGCTTCCACATAAAAGGTAGATATATACTGTCGCGGATTTTTATTTAGAACTGTTTGTAAGACAAACAATCCCACGATACATTATCTTCATTTAACTCCAACGGTTTAGGCAGCGCACGCCAAGATAGCTCTCAGAGGGCAGGATTTTTTCCGATTTACTTGATACTTATCGTAACATTATGGCCAAAATTATACAAAATCTTTGTGGATTGTAGCCTATGTGTTATTCTGATGTATAAGCTATATTACTGTAAAGTTTCATCAAAATCCGTTCAGTAGTTTTTACGTGAAAGAGTAACAAACATCCATCCATCCTCACAAACTTTCACATTTATAATATTATTAGTAAGAAGTAAGATAAGATAAGAAGTAAGATTATAAAGAGGTAAAGTTAAGTGAGGTTGTACAGGGTAAACTCTGGATCTACTGAACTGATTTTGAAAATTCTATTACCAATAGAAAACCACGTTATTTGTGAATGTCATATTCTATAACGCCGAACGAAGTGAGCACAAGTCTGCTAGTTAATCATAAAACGAAAATCTAAAAAAATAAAAAAGTTAACCGTTGATAAAATCATTACAGTAACAATTCATAATACCTGTATGATTTAATGCGTGTGACGTATACAGACACACAATTTCGTTACATTAGTCCGTGAGCGCAGGACATTCACCCTATCACGCCGCTGCAAAAAGCTATAACGCAGCCGTACACGACGGGACATAATAAGTGAGCAGCAATTTATTTATTTAAAAATTATATTACAATATAGCTCAATAGTTTAAGCAGGAGCACAAAAGTACAATAAATTACCAAAGTACATTAAAGGTTAAATAACTTCTTTGCTATTATTAAAAAAAATCTGTAACGAACCACCTTTCAAAAGGATATTTTCCTATATTTATGATTGTATTCTTCATCAAATTGAAAAAAGTAATTTAGATAGATTTTTTTGGGTGTGTTCTGTAGTTAACGTTATCTTATCTTCTGTATATATTTTTTTTCATAATAAGTATATTTTCGTGATAAAAACAACTTCTTGAACCATATTACAGAATAAATATCACATCAGTATTCCCCACGGAAGAGATAAATATTTATCTCTTAAGTTTTTATTCCCCATAAGGTAATAGGGATGGACCCTATTGCCATTAACCGGGCACAAATTTTACTACTAAGAATTTCATAGGAAAAAATCTATAAGTAACAGTTTACTCGCATCTACTAGTTATTAATTGTAAAAGTATTATAAAAAAGACAAGCCATTGACTCGCAGATAAGTACACCGGTGGGCATCATGAATATTAATTGATAGAGATCACATCAACATCGCCAATGTTTTATAAAATTGACTAATGGCTTGTACAAGTATACACACGCTCTTTTAAACAAAAAAACAAACTAATACAGGCAATTAATCATGATAATTATCGATGTTTAAAGAGCCACAAAAAAGATTTGCTGTTTTTTTCGTATGCATAATTTTACAATCACGACAACAGAACATTATTATAACAAGTTTATATTAGATAAAATAAATTGTTTGTGGTGTAATAAAAGTGAAATATTTTTTATCAATTTCATTTTAAAAATAGGTTATACTCGTATGTGTGGTTAACTGTGGATTGCTATACATTATTTATTATATGCATTTAAATTAACCTTTTCGTATTATAAAAAAATAAAGAGTGAGAGAGAGATTTGATAATATTATTATAGAAAATACCTACAGTACATAAAACTGTATCACTGTCTCTCTCTTTTATACCTGAACAATAATAATTTAGTGTAACTTATATCTATTTAGACTAAATATATGCCCGTTATCTTTTAATAATATATTTTCAGAATAAGTGACTCCCAATTTAACTCCCAACTACTTGTGTCCTTGGGAAAAACTTTTCTTAAGTTACTGACCGTGGGTAGGACTCAAACCTCAAATTTGATATAGCTTGGGCGTCGAAGACTCAAACCTTAAGGAATTTTGAATTATATTGCATTTTAACTAAAAAAAAGTATGATAATTTATTTTAAATGGAAAGCTGGTTGATTATTTTGCACCTGCAGTGTAAGCACCTTGTTATAAATCCTTGAGCATCAAGTCCGACTCAAGCATAACGGTGAGGACCAGTCCGAGTTATTAGCACGTGATACCACCGATATCTGAGAGGGTGGGCAGAACTCCAGGTGCATAAAAATAAAAATAAATAAAAATTAATCCGAATTTCCCTTGGTGACGCCATTAACTTGAAAACAACTTTACCGATTTTATTCAATTTTTTTTTTAGTTTTCTCATACTTTGTAGAAGGTTCTTATGGATAGGAAATCTAAGAAAATGACACTCATGTTTATTTAAGTCCCATATAATAGGGGGTTACGCTATTTTCTTAAACCGGGCACAAATCCATACTCTGAGCTACTGCTGAAAATTTTATAGAAACACCTAATAACACGTTGTTTAACCTGGGAATCGCACCCAGGATCACTAGCGTAGCAGTCGTTCTTGTTTAAATTATTGTTGTTAAAATACATTTTTACAAATATAAAATAAATACAGTTTATTATTATGTACACTTTTTAACCGAATAATGTATTCTCACGGGCTACTTACAGCGTCAGTTTTTATCAAAAAACATGTGCAACCAGTGTAATTACCGGATAGTTAATAAAACTGCTCTTACATCCTACAGATGTCGCCACTTTACCGATAAAATGTGAATGGAATACCGGTTTGATTGTCTTCCTGTTATAAAAAACTTTAAAAAGGTTGAGTTTCCCTTCACAAGTCTTGGGAAGATGTAGGGATAATATACACTTTCACAATCTCTCGTAATACATTTTTTTCTTGCATATTTTTTTATACTAGACCGCCTCATTAGTCTAGTGGTCTTAAGCACGACTGCTTCGCTAGAGGTCCTGGGTTCGATCCCCAGGTCGAGCAAAGTGTTACTGGGTTTTTGGTTTAATGAAATTCTCAGTAGCAGCTCCGAGTCTGGATTTTTGCCCGGTTAATGGCAAAAGGCTCGCCCCCTATTACATGGGACCTAAACATACCGGCGAACTGTGGGTGTACATTAAGTAGGTACCTACACCTCTGCCTATCCCTTCGGGGAATACAGGCGTGATGGTATGTAGGTATTTTTATACTAGGTGCTGCCCAGAGTTTTATTCACGTCCCAAAAGTATTTACTTACTAAAGTTCGGATTTAGGCGGCTTGGGGGGGGGGGGGGGCGAGCCTATTGCCAATAACCGGGCACAAATAAAACTCCTGAGCTGCTACTGAGAACTGCATAGATAAGCTCAAGAACACTTCTCCACCTGAAAATCGAACCCCTAGCGTAGCAGTCACGCTTAAGACCACGAGACAAATGCGGCAGTCTAGGACTAATCTATCCTTATAGCAAAATTCATCAAAATCTGTTTAGTGTTTAGGCATTAAAACGTAAAAAACAAACATATAAATATCGCTTTGTATTTTGTGCTTACTAGTGTTCGTTAAGATTTTTAGAAACTTTTAACATAACATTAACATACCATCACGCCTGTATTCCCCGAAGGGTTAGGCAGAGGTGCACTTAATGTACACCCACAGTTCGCCGGTATGTTTGGGTCCCATGTAATAGGGGGCGAGCCTATTGCCATTCACCGGGCACAAATCCAGACTCCGAGCTGCTACTGAGAATTTCATAGAAAAACTCAATAACACTTTGCTCGACCTGGGGATCGAACCCAAGACCTCTAGCGTAGCAGTCGCGATTGGGACCACTAGACCAACGAGGCAGTCTTAGAAACTTATTCTATCATTATGCGTGAAAACCTATAATTGGCTTAATGTAGCTTAAAATAATTATTTATTTGGTTTGTACAGCTGTTGGTTTTCCAATAATAAATAATTAAATAAATATCTACAGATATATGTATGTTCGTATTAGAATATAAGTACGGGATGTATAATATGTGAATGTTTAAAACCTCAATGTAAGCAAATTTACAATTCAATTAAAAGTACTAAACGCTTTATTGCCACTCACACTTGACCGTGATTTTTTTTTCATTGGCGAAGCAGACCGCATCGAAACATTCATTCATTTACTTTAAACTTAGGTAATTAAAAGTATATTTCAACCTTATGTATCTGTTAATAAGGCTGTTAATACATTTTATAGCATTAGTAAGAAATTCAAAATTTTTGGGAAGCCAACGGTATTGAACTTTGAACTTTATTCTTGAAAAAAATAAGTAGCTTATACAATGAAGTGATTGTTAAAATTTTATCGGCTTTCCCCGTGGTTCCCTTAATTGACAATTAACAGAACAATTGACAAAAGCGGCCTTAATTAACAAAGTATTATATTAATTAACACTTTGCTCGACCCGGGAATCAAACCATGGACCTCATAACAATAACGTCAGCCTCAACCGCATCAACAACACCAGTGGTATCGCTCCCGCGTTGTCATCTTAAGATTAAAGATAGATAAGATTTTTTTAAAGATTACTATCAATATGGGTCGCACATTACTAGTATTCTTGTTAACCCCTCGTACTAAGCTAAATGTTTGTATTACGAGTTGCTTCACGTCGGTAGTGCAATGGGTGGGTTCCGAACCGGCAACCACATTTTCGCAAGTCCGACGCCCTAGCCGTTAGGCTACCGCCGCTTAAATTGAATCCTCAATAGGCCAGTTTACTGTATTTTTTTATGGTCTTATATAAATGCTTACCATAAATAGACCCGATTTTGCCTATATTAACCCCTCACTAGTTCTAAGTGCATATTATGACCATTGGACTGCCAAGTCAAAGATCCCTCCCTACCTCTGACTTTTCAAAGACATGTTCGTATTAATAATTAATTATCACGTGTTTAAACGGTGTAGGAAAACTTCGTGAGGAAACCTGCATGCCTGGGAGATTTTCTTGATGGCCCTTGAAGTCTGCCAACCCGCAGTAGCCTAGCATGATGGACTATAGCCTAATTCCTCTCATGCTGAGAGGAGACCCGTGCCCAGCAGTGGGATGATATAATGGGTTGATTTAATGATGGCTAGTTCTAAGAGCTAAAAATAAAAGAACTTAGAAAATCTTTCTGTCATATGACACAATTTATCTTCCTAAACAGGTGAGCCGTGAAAACTCGAAGCGTACTAGTTTCTCATCAAAGCGACATAATAATAAAGCTTATAATTATCGCTGCACATAAATATGACGCCAAATTAGGTGGCCTGGGGACAGAGCCAGTTTTAAAACGGCATGGGAAACTCGTTCTAGCGGTCCGTCAGACTTTACTTGGGTATTGGGGCCATGAAAACAGGGTTTGGAGCGGCAGCGGACAAATCCGCTTATGGTGAAATATCATAACATACCATCAGGCCTGTATTCTCCGAACAGAGGTGTACTAATGTACACCCACACTTCGCCGGTATGTTTAGTCTAGTTTAGCTCCTAAACGTGACTGCTACGCTAGAGGTCCTGGGTTCGATCCCCAGGTCGAGCAAAGTGATAGATAGGTATTCGGTTTTTCTATGAAATTCTCAGTAGCAGCTCGGAGTTTAGATTTGTGCCCGGTTAATGGCTATAGGCTCGCCCTCATGGCACCTAAACATACCGGCGAAATGTGGTTTAAAGCAGGAGCGGGCAAATCCGCTCATGGTGAAATATCATAACATACCATCACGCCTGTATTCTCGGAAGAGAGGTGTACTAATGTACACCCACACTTCCCCGGTGTGTTTAGGTCCCATGTAATAGAGGGCGAGCCTATTGCTATTAACCACAAATCCGAACTCCGAGTTGCTACTGAGAATTTCATAGAAAAACTCAATAATACTGCTCGACCTTGGAATCCAACCAAAGACCTCTAGCGTAGCAATCGCGCTTAGGATCACTAGAATAATGAGGCAGTCAGTGGTAAAATATCATAAGTGGATATAAAAACATCAACGTCAAGTGGCAGTATGCATACCTACTGTTGCATTTCATATGGCGAATGGGAGCGCCGGACGCCCAATTCCTCCCTCAGTCCCCTTCCTTCTCCTTTTCTCATTCTCCTCCCTTTTCCTTAAATAGATATGTCATTCCTTTGGTTTGGCAGATGTCTATGGGTGGCGATGACTACTTACCATCAGGTAGCTTGCCTGCTCGTTTCCCAAATTAATTTTCGATTCCACAGACACACTCTTTGTAAAGTTTTGTGGGACACTGTCCTAGTTTTTTTGAAATACTTTGTACCTAATATAAAACAAATAAATAAATATACCATAAAAAAAACATCCCAATTCTCACTTTCCATAAGCTGATCATCCGGTCACTTCGGGACCACACAACTCGCTCCTTATTTGTCTACAAGCGATCGGGTACAGTTACCTGCAATATCATCCAGCCGCTCACAATAGGTTTAATCGTGCGATATAGTCGTGAGGTACAGTCAGCGACAGAACCGTTCACAACTATTATTATTTTTGGTACCAAAATCGTGATGAAGATGATAAAATATTATTGTTGTGTTTTTGCGTTTGTTTGTATGTTTGGTTTGAGGAAAATGGTGGTTATTTTTTTACCGTATTGCGTAAGAACTAGAACCATCTATGACAAGGGCTTTCAGTTCAAATCCGGGCGAGATTCTATTATGAGACGGGCAGAGAATAGTCGTTCTGTTAAGCGTTACACACAGCTACACAGCTACAAAAAAACCAGTAAAGGCTAGTCTAGGTCAGCTTATCCTTTTGCGGACGAATGCTACAGCGCTCCTGTAGCCCCGGCACTCAAGTGGTGACGTGAAACGCCGAGGTTTGTTTTAGTCGGTAAATTGTTCTTTTCAGAGCGGAGTCCGACACACCCCATCGCTTTCCTCAGAGCGGTGGGTAGTGCATAAAGCATTTCCAAACTTGACAGATAAAAAAAAATGACAGCTTATCCTGGAAATGTAATGCATAATGTACTCAAACCTAAATACTAAATAACATACCATCACGCCTGTAGGGTCCCCGAAGGGTTAGGCAGAGGTGTACTTAATGTACACCCACAGTTCGCCGGTATGTTTGGGTCCCATGTAATAGGGGGCGAGCCTATTGCCATTCACCGGGCACAAATCCAGACTCCGAGCTGCTACTGAGAATTTCATAGAAAAACTCAATAACACTTTGCTCGACCTGGGGATCGAACCCAAGGCCTCGAACGTAGCAGTCGCGATTGGGACCACTAGACCAACGAGGCAGACTAAATCTAGCTTAAAATATAGCTTAAAATTGTTATAGTAGCAGATAATAGTTATAGTAGCATTCATATTCATATTCATATATTTATTGCATTCCATAATGTACACATACAGGTGGTTATTATATTAGATAGACACAATTATGGACCCTAATATAGTAGTAATTTTAAGGATAGTAATTTTAAGCAGCGGCGGCGGTAGCCTAATGGCTACGGCATCCGACTTGCGATCATGTGGTTGCCGGTTCGAAACCCACCCATTGCGCTACCGACGTGAACCCACTCCTAACACAAGCATTTAGCTTAATACGAGGGGTTAACAAGAATACTAGTAATGTGCGGCACACATTGCTAGTAAGCTTTTTTAAAAAGAAAAACAATGCGTTAATTGAGGATTCCTAGGGAGAAGCCAAGCTTAGTAAGTATTCAGTTTTGAATTCATTATAGTCTGTTTATGTCCCAATTTCTACTGCCATAAGACGTACAATTTGCGAAAAACCGAAAAAAAAATTATACCCCGATGTTTTTTTTTTTTTCGCGAATTATTCGGCTATAACACATTCTAGGTACATGGC
Source organism: Subacronicta megacephala (assembly GCA_958496365.1). Lineage (NCBI taxonomy): Eukaryota > Metazoa > Arthropoda > Insecta > Lepidoptera > Noctuidae > Subacronicta > Subacronicta megacephala. The sequence continues at coordinate 1,712,506 of OY292537.1, forward strand.
AGTAGAAGTTGCGACATCCACAATAACTTATCCACGACTCAGTACCAAAAGTTTTGCTTAAAAATCGCTAACGTATGAGATTTAGGTGTAAATTGTCACTTTTGACCGAATCCAGTACCATCGAGAAACCAAGAAAGATTTAAATTTCGCCCCCAACGCTAAGGGTCAAGTTTCTTCTGAGATTTTAAAAACAACGTTAACTACGCTTATTGGTGCCTCAGAAATAATGTGTGTGTTACGCTGTGGAGTTAAGGTTGAATTTGTTATGTTCAGTTTTGGATAGACGCTTCGATGCGCGATAGTATAAATTGATCCTAACGCTTTAGCCATAACGTTTTTTTTAAGAATAACAGGCGTGATGGTATGTTATGAAAAGATATTTGTTTCAGGCATTTACACGATTCGTTTGATCAGATAAACCGTAACGAGACTCAGTTGGATCTTTTTTTAATCTAAAACTTATTTATCTGCAATCTGTTTGAACGATTTTGGAAAGTCATCGTCTGTTAAGGTTTTAGTAAAATATGATCATGATTTAAGCGTTTAGTTAAGTTGATGATGGACTTTAAATCTATTGTTCTAGTTTTTATAACTGGCTCAATCGATTAATAAATAATAATTTATCAACAAAAAAAAAGGCTAACTCGGCAAACGAGCAGGCGAGCTACCTTATGTTTAGTAGTCGTCGCCGCCCATGGTCATCTGCAAAACCAAAGGGGGTTGCAGATGCGTTGCCGAGCCTATTTAAGGAAAAGGAAGGAGAAGGAGGAGGAGAAGGAAGGGGAATGGGGGAGGAATTGGGCCTCTGGCGCTCCACACCCACCACAAAATGCATCAGTATGCATACTGCTACTTGACATCGATATTCTGTGGGAGGGTAGTACTTCTCCGGTCGTTCCGACCCATTCATGATGTCAGTAGACATGCCAGCGCGACGCTACTACTACTAACTAACTTAAGCAGTGATACAAAGATATGAATTTTCTATGAAATAAAAATACTATGGCTACAGCTTTGGAATCCATGACATTCGCCACGACCATCATAGGCTATTATAGTTCGGGAGAAGAGCTGATAAAGGGAAGCCCAGATTGAGTATTGTCTTATAAGTCCTCAATAAAAATGTAGGTAGCTAAGAACCCAAGAAAGCAGGATTTTAAATTGAAATTGCTAATCATTCCCAATATCTTAACATGATAACATTACAAAAAAAACTAATGTACTTATATTTTATATCGAATACAAGTGGCAAAACTTTTTATATCGATTTACAAATCGATCATCTTATATCGTAACAAAAAAGTAGTTTTGCGTCCTTTATTGTTATAACTGTATGTGCCGGATTACATAATCGAATGTCAATCATAATAATAATATTCTATGTTCGTCTGTCCGTATTAAAATATGGTCGTGATTAATTTCTAGGTAGGTGCGAATAAAAAAAAATATATAAAAGGAAGCAATATTATATCATCGGTGGCTGACCCGACAGAATTTGTCCTGTCTTAGCTGTGAACATTTAATTGGAACTGAAATCAATTGAAAATAGTCGTCACTTTTCATAGTTTTGGTTTCCGTAAGAACCTTCTACAAAGTATAAAAAGGATGTAAAAAAAAGATAAACGAAATCGGAAAAGTTGTTCTCTAGTTATGGCGTGATCAAGGGTAATAGGGATTCATATTCATATATATTTAGAGCTTCCAAACCGAGAAGAAAATAGCACACAAAAAAAAACAATCAAATTGATAACCTTCTTCTTTGTTCAAATCGGTTAAAAAAACTCTTAGAAACACAAACATCGCGCCACTTAACACTACACAACAGACAGCAATGTACAGTTACATGCCAAAAAAACAACAAAAAACCGAAAACTAATTAAAGCACAACGCATAAACGTTAAAACAAACTGTATGCCAAGTTTAAGGTCAACGTACATTGAACAATGGCTGATGTTACGCACGCGTTACGCGCGGCCGCACTGCACGCCGCAAGGGCGAATGCTATAATGTGTTAGGTCATTTTATAACCGATTGTGGCGGAACTCGCAGCGAATTCAATTAATCCGCCTAATTCTTTTTTGGGTTTTCTCAAATTCTACTATAAACCACTAGGTTACCGCCCGCGGCTCCGCCCGCGTTGCCGTACGTTTCTATTCATTTTACGGGATTAAATAAAGCCTATGTCACTCAGGGATCATGTAGCTTTGCACGCCGCAAGGGCGAATGCTATAAAGTGTTAGGTCATTGTTTTTTACCGATTGTGGCGGAACTCGCAGGGAATTCAATTAATCCGCCTAATTCTTTTTTGGGTTTTTTCTCGAATTCTAATATCAGTAGCTTTTTCTTTTAATTTTACGAGATAATATACAGGGTGGAGGGCACATCGACGCACAAACGCTTACCATGAATTCAGAACATGATGCTGGACGCTCATTTGAAAATTTTCGTCGGCTATTTAAAAAAAACAGCTGTTCCATACATTTTGATCGTGATCAAATGCAGATTTTTTTTAAATAACATACCATCACGCCTGTATTCCCCGAAGGGGGAGAGGGGCAGAGGTGTACTTAAAGTACACCCACAGTTCGCCGGTATGTTTAGGTTCCATGTAATAGGGGCGAGCCTATTGCCATTCACCGGGCACAAATCCAGACTCCGAGCTGCTACTGAGAATTTCATAGAAAAACCCAATAACACTTTGCTCGACCTGGGGATCGAACCCAAGACCTCTAGCGTAGCAGTCGCGATTGGGACCACTAGACTAACGAGGCAGTCCTTTTTAAATAACCGACGAAAAATATGAACGCTAGGGGGACTAGAATCATGAACTGAATTCATGGTGAGCATTTGTGCGTCGATTAACCTTCCCCTCTGTATAGACTATGTCACACAGGAAAAATGATAGCTTTCTATTAGTGAAATAATTTTCAAAATTGGTTCAGTAGATCCAGAGATTATCCGCTACAAAATCACAGTCAAGTCACAAAATTTTACATCTTTATAATATTAGTATAGATAAAATACCATAAAAAATTTTAGGCATATGCCAATAGTAATTGCTACATTAACCATTATTAACATCTGAGAACCAAAACTTTTACTTAAAAATCGTGCTCATACGAAAGTACTGTGCAGCTACGCATATTAACGGTTTAAAATATATATAAAATGGTTGAGCTACACGATGACTGATGTATGCGTGCCGTTAGTTAGGACAGGTCAACTCAAAGCTGCTATGGCTCTTTCTTCAAAAGGCCTGTTCAGATTTTGCCCTACATTGTAAAACTCGCATATCTAATAATATCACTATTGTCTTGACTTTAAAAGAGACCATGATTCTCTGAGTTTGTTTCGACGTTTCTTCTCAGAGGTCGACAGATAGGAAACGTCGACGCCATATAGTTATTTTTTTTTTTTTTAAATCGACTTGTAAAAGTGACTTAAAAGATCTATTTACAGAAATAAATATCATTTCAAAACAACTTATAGCTTCAATAACGATTTCTAAGTTACAGTTTTAGTATTCACTTGTGAATATTGTTTAGTTAATGTCACAACTACCTACTTCTAACATAAACCTACAATGTGCAATAAATTTTACTTCCAAGCGAAAGACTTCTCCGTAAAGGGATTCCTTAGGCCAGGCTATATACGTACGGCTACACATCAAGCTATACAAATTCAGTATAGACTGGCCTTACATTTTACAGCTTAACAGCTTTGTTTAAAAAAAATTAAATTAAAAATTTAAAAAACCCCCGACACAAAAAAAATAGCATGAACGTAAAGCATAAAACAAGTAAAAAATGTGAAAACTATAAAAAGAAAAAAAATAACCATCAAATTATGACCCTACGTAAGTACGTATGAATTTTTTTGATTAAATGTTGTCACGTCGGGGGACCGCTCTAATTGATTAGCCTAACGTTTTGTTAAAGTACATACGTAACATATAAAGTTTTTTTCCATGTTTTTAATTTATTTTTTCCGTTAATGCTGTGATATTTATGTCTAAATATTGAAGAAAGCTTTGCTTCCCAAACGCGACTCCCGCGAATTGTGGTGGATGGCGCGCCTGTCGTGGCGGCGCGCGTGTGTGTCGTAAAGCGGGTGGAGCGTCAGATTATCAAGTTTGGCGACCCGAGCGGGCAGACGCGCGAGGGCAGACGTCGTTGACAGTTGTGAGTCAGTTTTATATCAAAATTTTTTGTTTCAGCATTTATCTGGATAGTTTAGTTGTAAATTCAGTTATAAATTAGGTTCACTTGTAATTCTTAATACTTACTTTAACATTTTCGTTGTAATTTTAATATCATTTTATTGCGGTAGGTGTTTTATATGTAAAGAGCGGTCCCCCGACGTGACAACATTTAATCAAAAAAATTCATACGTACTTACGTAGGGTCATAATTTGATGGTTATTTTTTTTCTTTTTATAGTTTTCACATTTTTTACTTGTTTTATGCTTTACGTTCATGCTATTTTTTTTGTGTCGGGGGTTTTTTAAATTTTTAATTTATTTTTTTATTTCATGCTTTTTGTAGGGATTCCTTAATTTTATCCTTAAGAATTTTAAAGCTTTTAGATATCTTAGGTATTTCAGATCTAGTTTATAAAATGGGACTGGGCAGAAAAACTAAAAAAGCTCAAACCGAAGCGAAAAGGCGCAAATTAACTCAGCCTAAAGAGAATAATTCTAAAAATAATAGCTTTTTATTGTCAGAAGCTACTCGAAAAGCTGAACTGCGTAGTCAAGAGAGTTTATTAGATAGACAGCGTCGTTTGGATAGCGATGCTGCATCTAAGGCTTTACGGAGATCAAAAGAAACTAGGGTTGAACGTTGTTTACGTAATACAAAAAATGCCAAATATACTAGTACTTCGCGATCTAATGAAACTCCAGATCAACGTGCTTCCAGGTATTCTAGAAATGCACTGCTGCAATGCTGAGTCTCGTTTAAATGAGACTCCAGAACAAAGTTCACTAAGGCGTGCTACGAATACACAGTATACTGCTGAGGCTCGTTTAAATGAGACTCCAGAACAAAGTTCACTAAGGCGTGCTACGAATACACAGTATACTGCAGAGGCTCGTTTAAATGAGACTCCAGAACAAAGTTCACTAAGGCGTGCTACGAATACACAGTATACTGCTGAGGCTCGTTTAAATGAGACTCCAGAACAAAGTTCACTAAGGCGTGCTACGAATACACAGTATACTGCTGAGGCTCGTTTAAATGAGACTCCAGAACAAAGTTCACTAAGGCGTGCTACGAATACACAGTATACTGCAGAGGCTCGTTTAAATGAGACTCCAGAACAAAGTTCACTAAGGCGTGCTACGAATACACAGTATACTGCTGAGGCTCGTTTAAATGAGACTCCAGAACAAAGTTCACTAAGGCGTGCTACGAATACACAGTATACTGCTGAGTCTCGTTTAAATGATACTCCAGAACAGCGGGCTGCAAGGCTTGTTAGAGATGCAGCAGCTACCAGACAAAAAAATATTTTTCAAGTTATTAGTTTTCATTTCGTTAGTTAATATTCCTCATTCCCTTTTAATATAGTGCACATTATTCTACTAGTCTAGCCCTTTCATTTGATACGCATATTGAGGGAATTATGAAAAAAAAAAACATGTAATTCACCATTTTGTGGTGGCGGCCATCTTGGATTTGAAATTTGTCATAGTGTGTAGTATTCTACTAGTCAAGCCCTATCATTTCATACCCATAATGAGAGATTTGTGAAAAAATATGTGATCCACCATTTTCTGGCGGCGGCCATCTTGAACCGATTTACATCAAACGTAGCTAAGAACACTCCCGACTAATTCACCTTTCAAATAAAAAAAGCCAAATTAAAATCGGTTCATCCATTCGGGAGCTACGATGCCACAGACAGACACACACACACACACACACACAGACACGTCAAACTTATAACACCCCGTCGTTTTTGCGTCGGGGGTTAAAAAAAGTGTTATGGGAATGGCCCCTGTTATTTTTAATAAAATTCCTAATTGCATTAAGGATCAAATTTTAAAAGTTTTTAAAAAGAGTCTCACCACCTTATTGTTAAATAATTGTTATTACTCGATTCAAGAATTCTTAAATGATCCTTCTATTAATTAAAATTTATGTTACTAACGTTATATTAGTTTTAAGGCTATCGTGAGCAAATGTCGCTCATAAATGTTTGTATGCCTAAGTAGGCAGAATGGACAAGGATTCTTTATATATCTGTAACACCAATTGTAAACACCTACATTCTATACAAATAAATGATTACTGATTACTGATTACTGATTTACGGAATGCCTTTACAATGGGTCAGTCAGTCTCCGCGTTTGGGCAAGCGTAGTGTGGATCGCCCTGCGGCGCGATGGACCGACGATTTGAAGAAGGTGGCTGACAGCGGATGGATGCGAGCTGCCCAACACCGGGATGGTTGGCGCTCTTTGGGGGAGGCCTATGTTCAGCAGTTGACGGCAATAGGCTGATATGATGATGAGTCAGTCTTAACTGGATTTGTATAGCTTGATGTGTAGCCGTGTGTACGTCTCGAAGGAATGACAACCCGCGCCCGTGGTACCAGCGAAGTAGTGAAGACCCATGTGGTTTTAGTCGGTAGGTCACCCAGTAAGGGTAGTATCCGACACGCCCCGTGGCCGTCCCCGGGGGGTCGGAAGTCCATCAAGATTTCCAAACGAAAAAAAGAAGGCTATGTATGTCCCCACCTCCCCTGTTGGCAGACGAGTCATGAGGATTTGTATTTGTTATGTTTATATTTGTTTGTTTCTGTACTTTTATAAGAAATAAAAAAAATCAAATACTATGAAGAGTGACTTAAATATATTATACTAGCTTTCCGCCCACGGCTTCGCCCGCGTGGTTTCTCGACTTTTCTGTACTATACCTAATATGGATGTATTATACATATTAACCTTCCTCTTGAATCTCTTTATCCATTGGCGAAAAAAGTGTGTAAATCGGTGCAGTAGTTTTTGAGTTTATCGCGAACAGACAGACAGACGCGGCGGAGGGCTTTGTTTAATATAATTTGTAGTGATAATGCATCATTCAGATTTATTCACAATATACTATGAATAAATCAGAATTAAGATGCTGCAGTGCTAGCAGTGATAGCCTAGTGATATGACCATTGGACTGCCAAGTCAAAGGTCTCGAGTTCGAATCCACCTCTGACTTTTCGAAGTTATGTGCGTATTAATAATTAATTATTACGCGCTTAAACGGTGAAGGAAAACATCGTGAGGAAACCTGCATGCCTGCGAGATTTTCTTAAGGGCGTGTGAAGTCTGCCAACCCGCAGTAGGCTAGCGTGGCGGACTATAGCCTAATCCCTCTCGTACTGAGAGGAGACCCGTGCCCAGCAGTGGGACAATGTAATGGGTTGATGATGGTGATAATTAGTTTTGTATTTCGTATGTTTGTATTTAGAATCTATTTTTTTTTACCTTATTAAGAGGATAGACTCACCTATACAAAAGTTGTAGGTCCTATCTTGAATTTTAGCCCATGAAAATCATTGAAAATTTGCAGTAACAACAAAAATGTCGCGTTCGTGACAGAGAACCTTGGAAGGAGGGAATACTTTACTAATTATTACGGGAATACTTTTTTTTTTTCTTTTGAATTTACTAGCAATGTGGATCTCACGTTACTAGTATTCTTTTTGAACCCTCGTACTAAACTAAATGCTTGTATTACGAGTGGGTTCAGGTCGGTAGTGCAATGGGTAGGTTTCGAACCGACAACCATATGATCGCAAGTCCGATGCCCTAGCCATTAGGTTACCACCGCTTTCATTAATTAATACCTTTGCCCATCAGGGATGATAAAACGGGCTAGAAAAAAACATGATTGCGAAAAGACAGAAGTGCTCTGAATTCAAAAAGCACGACTTTATAATCCAAACAGTCATAATTAGTAATCAATCACGGCTTTTTACACAATATCTAGTGATAACCTCTTGTACGCCAACCTTATCGGCAAGGGAATCTGTTACTCATTCCAACTCAAGTATTTATCGAAGAATAGTTACACGCATTGCATAACGGTTATGTTACCGGCATGGTTATTGACCGACCATTTCTTTGTGGGCACACTGTTGGCTAATCGAACATTTAAAGGTTAAAACACACTTGCGCGGTTGAATTGATTTCGTCGCGGGATCGCGCGTTTGAATTTATTTTGCATACATTATAATGAGACATTTCATTATACTAATTGAATAATTCATTCATTGCATGAACATACTGATTTGTTGGACAAAATATCTCAAGACAAACCGCGCAAGATTTTAAATTTTAATAATATCCATAATCCGTAAAAACTAGTTCACTCGTACGTTTTTGAATAAGTTTTGAGTAAGATAACATACTTTTCTAAGGACTAATTTTGACCGAAACCTTTTTTATGCTTCAAAATATGATACATGCTATAAGTATTTAGCCGCGTCTTGCCGCGTCACTCCAATGTATACGCACCCTAACCACTACACACTATAAACAATTTATTGCTATTATAACATTGGTTTACGCGTTTTCAATCGCACGTGATTCTACTGATGTTATTGTTAAACTAGGTTTTCCTGTTGGTTAACCAAAGCTTCGTTTAACGGTTTTGACCGCATACGGTAGCAATTGGGAAACATTTATGTGTTAAACTTTCTTCGTGAGATAAATTCATCTTCACCTGACACAAGAAATTGGCTTCGTGAGAGTTGCAGCGGAGAATTTCCATACGAAAAAAAATTTGGTATAGCTAACAGTACTCTTAATTTAAAAGACATCCTAGTATAAATAAATCAATTAAGTTAATAGAAGAAGGAACTGTTAGGGAGTACTTTAAACGTACGTTTTTGGTATAATTATAAAACTAGAAAACAAAGAATTTTACATTTATCCAATGGTTTAAACGACCTTTTAGTACTCTCGAATGACTTTCAATGCATGATATGAAACCATTGTTCGATTTAAATCCCATTTATTTTATTTAAATACTAGCTTTCCGCTCTTGGCTTCGCCCGCGTGGACTATACTTTTCTTTTCATTTTACGGGATAATATATAGCCTATGTCACTGAGGAATAATTTTCCAAACCGGATTACCCCCTACAACGTATTAGTATAGATATAGATAAAATAAAAATCAATGCAACTCTAAATACGCTAGGTAACGTATACACTTTATAATTAATAGCTTTTATTTCTTTTTTCACAGATGTGACTAAACCCACAATGGCAGCCACAGACGGCCAAGTGGTGGCCGCAGCATCGCGCTGGTGTGACGAGGGGAGTTACCTCAGAGAGTTTGCCGTCAAGAACCGCCTCCCAACCGTCTCCAAAATCATCAAAGGACAGTATGGAGGACTCGGCGTGCCAACCCTACCAAGTCCCGGTCTTCAGAGCACGGCCCTACTCGTATCAGCTGGAAAGAGAAAGAAGATCATCGCTCAAGCTATTAAACTTAAAGAAGGGAGACGAATAGTCAGTGTTGGACCTCGAATAGCTATTCCAGATACCTATAAAGGTTACTTTGAACTACTAAGTGAAGAAGGCCGGGCTGTAAGGTGCATTGAATCTGTGTCAGAATTAGCAAGAAGAAAACTTGATGATGGCTGTCTTGTAAGAGAACCAGTTAGAGTTATTTGTGCTAAAATAGACTTAGATGGTAACGTCACAGCCGATGGAGCGAGAAATCTACCGGCTGGAGAGGTAATTATGCCTAGAGGAGAAACCTTCTTAGGTAAAAATAAGTATCTAAAATGTACAGATTCTAAAGGCGACATGGTTTTATTGAGTCTCGATCAAAGAGGGAAGTTTTCGGCTGTTGCTAAAGAGGAGAATATAAGTGGAGTACATACAGCAAAAACATTGTTGACGAAACGTTTGCCTATAACTGTGAGACTGGTACATGGTACTCCACCGAGAGGGTTGAAAAGTGCCAGCCATTTCGTCCCGGAATTAAGACTGCTGTCAATGTATGAAGAAGACCATGTCTTCGCTCTCCCCCTTCCGAAAGAAGGCAACGCATTAGTAGCACTACCGTTAGCGGCTCCGCTCAAAATGCAAAAGTGCAAAAACGAGGAACAAATAAAGAACTTCATGGAATTCTCTAGGTTAGTGGAAAAGTGCAATCGTTTGTTAGTAGACGTTGTAGACAGGATACACGTCTTAGATGGAAAGTTAGGTGACCCGAAGAGACTTTTGAATGGGCCTTTACACGCGCCACCGTTAGTCAAAACTGGTTATTTCTTACGGCGCAGCGCATCTTCGGATACCGCTAACCAACACAAACATATTTCGAGACACACTCACATTTACAGCAGTCATCGAGACGAGAATAGCATTCCAGATGAATATGACGAGATAGACCAAATTTATGACTATGTCAGAGGTTTCGCACCTCTCCCTAAGAATATAAAGGCTTCGTATTCGAATGAGCCAACTCCGAGACACGAATCAGCTCCAGCTTCCCCAGCAGCGACTCCAATCCACATGCCGTTAATCACAGAGATAAAACCAGAACCACCTCCGATAGAAACCATTCCTACTAAAAAGCCATTGAATATCCAAAAAGCAGAAAAGAGAACAAGGAAAGCGACGACACAAGCTAAAGAAACTCCAGTCACTGTGTACAAAGAAAAATGTTCCATTGCACCAGCAGCAAATCTGCCAAAACTATACATCAAAAACAGCGTAAATAACAATAAAAACAGAATGGTATTTCGTCAGAAGAGTACATCGCCGATTAAAGAGGCCCCTAGTCCAGTTGCTAGTCCAATACGACCGATAAAAGGAGATTCCCCGATCTTCAATATAAGGTATAAGAGCCTATCGAACATCCACCAAGCTATGGAATTAGATGGCACATTAGATTCTAGCCATTCTGGAGGGAGGACTTCTGGAGATTCTGGAAATGGTCCCAAACTCCCGGAGAAAAGGTGCAGAAAGCTGAGCAGGCCGAAGTCACTGACGAATCTGGTTTGGGAGCTAAAGGGGTGTCCTGATCCGGACAAACCTAAAACTAGGGTTAAGAATGAAGGCTACAAGAAGATTGGTAACAAATTGTCTTTGGGAGCTCAGAAGAGGGTGCCTACGTTGTATCTTTAAATATTGGTAAGTTTTTATTTTTTTCTGTTTTATTATTTATGTTTTATATTATTTTTGTTGACTGCCTCATCAGTCTAGTGGCGCGACTGCCACGCTAGAGGTCCTGGGTTCGATCTTCAGGTCGAGCAAAGTGTTATTGGGTTTATCTATGAAATTCTCAGTAGCAGCTTGGATTTGTGGCCGGTTAATGGCAAAAACCTCACCCTCTATTACATGACACCTGAAATGAAAATAATATTTCGAGTGATTTAGAAGCATCAAAAATTCTTGGCATTTCACGAACTTAGTACACGAAGTCTACAGTCTCCATAAATATAAAGTGATATCTATTTTACATGTAAAACACGCATTTTCAATGCAATTACACGATTCACGTACAGACACATGTGATTTCTATCATAAATTGCGAATTGTTGGCAAATGTTTGGATGCATCTAGTGGCGCAAGCGCATCGTGATATGCCAGAGCCAACATTTCCTATAAATTGTGAAAATGAAAACCTTACTGCATTAATTCAAGTATTTTGCAATGTGGAATTCTTGATGTTCATAGGTTAGATCGAACGGTAATTAAATAAATTGATGTGTAGTAATGTATTGCTTTTGGTTAGAATAATAAATGCTAATTGGAGTCTCTTAATTTTTGATGCCAATTAGAACAGCAGATGTAGCATGACAACCGTAGTAGAGGAACTATGTCGCCTTTTCAGTCGATATAATCATACTTAATGGTTAGGAAATGTCGAAAAGATCGACAATGAAATCGATAGTGTCAGTGTTACATTCATCGTATGTACATGTTTCATCATCAACGGTAATGCGAAATTTCCACCTCCGACTTAATGCAGAAATGCAGAAGAAGAAATTTTAACCACATTTATTTATCTTTTCTGTAATATAATAAAGATAATGTTATATCTCAAACAGTTTCAGAAGTCGGTGACGAAAACAATAGATGCACTCAAATTATATTTTATTTATTTATTTATTCAATTCAGATATCATGATCCATTATAGCCACCGACTTCCGAAACTGTTTTAGACATAAACAAAAATATCGACTGCTACGCTAGAGGTCCTGGGTTCGATCCCCAGGTCGAGCAAAGTGTTATTGAGTTTTTCTATGAAATTCTCAGTAGCAGCTCGGAGTCTGGATTTGTGCCCGGTTAATGGCAATAGGCTCGCCCCCTATTACATGGGACCTAAACATACCGGCGAAATGTAGGTATACATTAGTACACCTCTGCCTAACCCTTTGGGGATACAGGCGTGATGGCATGTTATGTTATGTAATGAAAATATCAAAATTGCCTCCATTACATGTAGGTACATAAGCACCCTCTGTATGAACATAAGTACACCTCAGCCTTACCTTTCGGGAAATACAGGCGTGATTGTATATTACTTTTTGTAATAAAAATCTTATTTTCGATAAAAATCTTAATTTAGACAGTTACAAAATGTCCAACGACAATTCATTAATTAAATTCCTAAAATGTTTTGCAACTGGAATCCAATTAATTTATTTTAACTGTAAATTAAAATTGATTCAATCATTTAAATTTAAATTTGCAATATAAAATAAAATCAGACCGAACTAAAAAACTATAGATATTTTACATTCTTAACATTTCAAAGTTCAAGTAAATCTTGCTAATATTTTAAAATATTTAACGTTAAAAGCGCGTCTGTTTAAGTGCGTAATAATTAAATTAATTACTAATACTATGCTTATACTAATACTATACCATACTTGGACATCCCAAAATCCCGAACGAAACGCTTTAAGTCCACTTTTAACATGCATACTGCTGAAATCTAGTTATCTTTAAATCACGAGCCAAACGGTTTCTTTTAGGCTACTTGCCTAAAAGAAACCGTTTGGCGCTCCATTGTAGATCGCATTGTCACTCAACATCACTTAATCTAAGTTATTTTAGTGAAGGAAAAATACGACCGCGGGCAGGATTCGAACCTGCGTCTTCTGGTTAAGTACACCAGACGCTATGACCGCTAAGCCACCGCGACCCCCACCCGCCATGTTGAAATTTGCCTTCACATTTTTAATTTACGTCTTTGAGGCGACGTCAGTGACATCTGTTGAAAATGTGATTCTCAACCGACATGACATGCTTTACAGCAAGTACGATATCGTACGATACCACCTTACCTTTTAACTATCTTTTTCTTTTGTATTTTTTAGGCATTTTCCATGCAAAGATTACTAAGTTATTTTAGTCGCGGTGGCTTAGCGGTCATAGCGTCTGGTGTACTTAACCAGAAGACGCAGGTTCGAATTCACTACACTAAAATAATTTAGTAATCTTTGCATGGAAAATGCCTAAAAAATACAAAAAAAAGATCACTTAATCTAGTTTAATATTGAACGTTATTGATTTAATTTTTATTTAGAAAACTTCTTTAAAGTGATAGTACTATAAATAGTCTCTTAGGTTCTGTGTTAATTTATAAATGTAATGCATACCTGTTATTTGTTTAATTGCTAATAAGTCAAATTTGATAGTTAATTTTGTTCTATATCTAAGCGATTGTATTGTTGGTGTGCTTATTATAAATAAATAAATCAGGCGAACTGGCGGTCAAGCGTAGACCTATCAAGAATAAAAAAAACTTCAAAAAGTCAGAGGTGCACGCCTTGGATTCGAACTCGAACCTATTGACTTGGCAGACGAATTGCCATGTCACTAAGCTATCACTGGTTTTTATGCTACTGGTGTAAAAAATACATATACCACTTAATTTAGATCTCAACACAGGTTAAGTGGAACAAGCGGTATATTTTAATCTAGGTAAAAAAAATGTCTAATTAATTGGCTAACTGTGTGATGAAATCTATTAGTGGTATCTTCATTATGTTTTTGTACTGATGTTATTGACCGAGCGACGCCGCAGGATGTTATTAGTTTTATGAAATGGATTACTAATATATGTAATTAAATTGTGATGTATGCATTATGCTGAACTACCTCATTAGTCGTCGTTAGCGCTAGTCGTGAATTCGATTCTCATTTTTTTATTAGTTTTTTTAGCATTAAATATTGCGAAATGTTCACAAAGATATGAATTTTCTAAATAAAGAAAATTTTTTAGTGAAAGAAAAATTCGATCTCAGCCAGGGTTTGAACCTGCGTCTCTCTGGTTAATTACACTAGACGTTCAACATCACAGAAATTCGACATCACAGTCTCGGTAGCTTAGTTGGCAAACCTCTGGTGTACTTAACCAGAGAGACGCAGGTTCAAACCCTGCCTGAGATCGAATTTTTCTTTCACTAAGAAATTTTCTTTAATTAGAAAATTCATATCTTTTTGAACATTTCGATTCTCAAGTTCACCTCTCTTAGTCTCCCCAGAGATGAGTATATCTTTCAAATATCGGTGTTGCGCAGAAATGCGGAGGTCTGATGGCAAAATACGCTCGCTTCCTGTAAAATACTGATATTTTGCCGCATTTGGTTACACTGGAATCCGACTTTATCATGATGTAATAGAAGCGGGCACAAATTTAAATTTCGAGATGCTACCATACATACATACATACATATTGTCACGCCTGTCTCGCATGGGGGTAGGCAGAGACTATAGATTTCCACTTGCTACGATCCTGACACACTACTTTCACTTCATTAATCGCTTCATGCATGACCGTCGGTTTAGGGTGTTCGGAACCTGGCCTTTTTTAAAAACATCCGCAATTTGGTTGCGGTTCGTTCGCCGAGGTCGTCCCCTTCCAACTCGTCCATCCGTTCTCGCCTTATATACTTGTTTTGTCAATGTCCGTTCATCCATTCTCGCTACATGACCAAACCATCTTAACATACCTTTCTCAATCCTTGTCACACTTGTCCTCTCTTATCACACTGTTTCTTACCCTGTCTTTCAGCGTAACACGCTGCTACCAAGCATTCATAAATGATATTATAACTTGATGTCGTTGGTGTGTAATTAAATAAAAATAAATAAACTTCTGTAATTAAATCTTTTAAAGACACTTTTATTAGTCGATGTCTTATACTTCTAAACTGTGTAGATGGCACCGGTATTTCCTATCCTACATCTGAGAATAAATGCCGAAACAATCTCAGAGCATCATGGTCTCTTTTAAAGTTCATCATCATCATCATCATCATCATCATCATCAACCCATTACATTGTCCCACTGCTGGGCACTGGTCTCCTCTCAAAAGGGATTAGGCTATAGTCCACCACGCTAGCCTAGTGCGGGTTGGCAGACTTCACATGCCGTCGAGAAATCTCTCAGGCATGCAGATTTCCTCACGATGTTTTCCTTCACCGTTTAAGCGCGTGATAATTAATTATTAATACGCACATGACTTCGAAAAGACAGAGGTGCGTGCCCTGGATTCGAACTCGAGACCTTTGACTTGGCAGTCCAATGGTCATATCACAAGGCTATCACTGCACTTACTTTGAAAGTTCAGACAGTAGTATTACTCGTATCAGATATGCGAATTTTACAATGTAGGAGAATGACTGAACAGACTTTTTCAAAATAGAGCTATAGCAGCTTGATCGTGGTTCAGCTGTTCGTGCCAACTAAAATTATTACAAAAATAATTCCTAATCCCATTCCATTAAGGTATGTAGTTAATCATAAAATAAGGTGCAGTCTTCGTGTCAAAACTGGGCGGTGGTTCAGGGTGCGGTCTTCAATTACGGAGTAAATTAGTCGCGTAAAAGTTTCGCGCAAATTGATGGCGACATTAGGGGAATAATGACCTTCACCTTGGAACGACCATAACAGGGGTTTTTGGAGGTAGCTGTATAATGATAAAAAGTACCTAACGCCTGTATTCGCAGGGTTAGACAGAAATATACCAAAGCACACTGGTATATTTAGGTCCTAAGTAATGAGGAGCGAGCCTATTGTCATTAAACGGGAGCAAATCCGGATTTCGAGCTGCTACTGAAAATTTAATTAAACAACCTAATAACATAACACTTAAAACATTCTACAACCTGGGAATCGAAACCAGGGCCTCTAGCCATAGCAGTCGCGCTTAGGACCACTAGACTAATAAGGCAGTCTTATAAAGAAAGTAATTGCATTAACAAATACTTAAGTTTATCCTCTTTTCTTTTAAAAGAATCAGCCATTACGAGCAAACTTAGTTCCTTCCAGATAAGATAGGGTACAAAAACTGGATGGCTATGTTCTTAGGCCAAGACTGGTCATTCAATGTAAGTCTATAAATAAGCCTTGAATTATGTATAGCTAGGACTTAGAGACGATTTACACTTTGACGCAAGCAAGTCGAGTACAGTCGCGAGCATATATTCACTTGGCAAAACTGAAGAGGTATTCCACGAAGCACACCTAAAGTATTCCACTCAGCACAACCGTAGGTGGGCTTCAAATATTTTTTTTAAATAATACATTTTCTATTCCACGAAGCACACCTAAAAATATCACTTTTTTATTATTATTATTCAGCCAGTATCGTCCCACTGCAGGGCAAAGGCCTCCCTTCCCTTCTTCCATTCCTCGCGGTTCAAGGCCACTTTGGGCCAATCCTTCCAGAATCCTTCCAGCTCATCCCGCCATCTTCGTCTTGGCCTACCGCGCTGTCGTCTGCCGTTTTGTGGGACCCATTCGGTACTTTGTTTAGCCCACAGCGCGTTTGACATGCGGCAGACTTGTCAAATAAAAAAAAATATCACTTGCCATAGTTTTTTTATTTTTCTAGCCCATTTTGTCCCACTGCTGGGCCTCCCTTCCCTCTTGCCATAGTGCGGCTAAGAAATAAAAATGTCGACAGAAGAAAATATTTATTATTTAATAAGACTAACTTTAATTTCTAACATCATCTAGTTTTGTTATAATAATGTGATACAATACGTCATTTATATACTACTTTCACTATTTAAAATCACAGATTATTTCATTATTACTTTAAAAATTTTTTTTTTTTAAATCAATACAAAATTACAACTAATTATAGTTTTTTATTAACAGTAATTTTTGTACTTTTAACTATTATATTGAACAAAAATATTAATTGAACAAAATATTCCGACGAACTGAGAACTTTCTTTTTGATCTCTGTTCAAAACTAATTTATTTCAAATTAAGCTTTTTCTTTCACTTAGATATTTTTTATAACGACATAAGCGTCTTTAGCTGTCAATATTTATAATCTGTTACTTGCTCACTGTACTTTGAACTTATCTCGTCAGTAATTAATTACAACAAATCAATTAATAAGTGTGACGCGAACATTTTTTGTTGAATCTGTATCTATAACGACTTTATTATAAATGAGTACATGATCTGACGATGTAATTATGAATTTAATTTTCTTTTATACAACTAAATGTGTGTTGCCCTTTATGAAATGAACCCTCTGATCAGTTCTTAGGGTTCACTGAACACGCGCAAAAAACGCTGCAAAAACGTTTTTAAAGTTCAATACAGATAGAATCTTTTTAATATGTATTAGCAACGTTGAGGTATTATGTACTAGAGAAGAAAAGGTGTCAAACAAAATAAGTAAATTAATAAAAAAAGTGGTCGTAAGCGCGACTGCTACGCTAGACGAGGAAGGTTCGATTCCCAAGTCCGAAACAGTTTTATTCGGATTTTATATGAAATTCTCAGTATGTAATGGTAGGTAATTTGAGCTCGGTTAATAGCAATAGACTTGCCATGAATTACATGGGACCTAAACATACCGCTAAATTGAGGAAATTAGGTACATTACTACTTATATATCTGCCTAATCCTTTGGTGGAATACAGGCGAGATGACATGTTATTAAGTTTATGATGGTACCTATGCATGTGAAACATCACAACAATAAACAATTTCATATCAATACCACTGTTTTTTTGAGTAAGTGGCCATTTTCTTACGGACAGCTTAGCTGTGGAAGCAATTCACTAAGTTAAGGCGATTATTCCACAACTCATGGCGCATAAATTCGCGGACTTTAGAACGTTACCGCAATGTGTGGTATTGAATAGGTGGCCAGTGTTACATTTAATGAATTATTTATATATGTGCGAATTGATATTTTATTAAAACGCCGAGAAAGTTTTCTAAAGTTATCTTGTAGTGGAATTGTTACTTTTTTCTTTTATTTTTTTGTTTGACTTATAAGTATGTCGAGATGGTTTTTTTATCACTACTATAAGTAGCCTTTTTTATTCATGACTAACTGACCCGATAAACGTTGAAAATTCAATTCGAACTGGAATAAATAACTAAAAAAACGCGCGAAGGTGAAATAGTTAAGTTTTCTGCGCAATGTTCTTTCTTCATTTTCCTTTCTGTAAGAACCTTCTACAAAGTATTAGAAAACTTAAAAAACATGAATAAAATCTGTAGAGGTTCTCAAGTTACGGCGTGAGCAAGGGAAATAGAGTTTTATTTTTATATAGATAGAATATAGTTTACTTCTTTATCGTATGACTTCGCTATATAATGAGTTTATTTTTTTTAGTTGAAACCATGTTTTTGTAACTTAAAGCTACCTCTCTTTCTTACCTGTCAGATAATAAACCTACTTCTCACAGTCCATCTTTCATGATTACGCAGAAAAGATTGCATCCAAGTACTAGGACGGCATAAAACTGCATGTATTTATATTCAGCACCGCCACACATCACCTCTACACACTTAAACATATCACAAAATAGCGTTAACATAACCATTTACGCCCATTCGCATTACTAGGCGCGCATAAACATTTAAGATGTACTGAGAATCTGATGGTATCTCCGCACGCCAACAAAAATGTTCCAATCTTGACTACAAATCGCATTATGCAAACCGATACGAAGATCTGTCTCGAGATATTTGCCACTAAGTAGGTAAGTAACAGAAAGTCTATCTAAACAAAACATTTGTGTTTTTGTATGTATGTTTGTACTGTCTTCACACAAAAACTACGGGACCGATTTCAAAAATTCTTTCACCATTATAAAGCTGCATCTTCACTGAGTGGCATAGGCTATATAACATTTAAAAAAATGAAATCCCTAATAAAAATGCAATAATATAACCCAAGGTGTGAAAACGCGGGCGAAGTTGCGGGCGGAAAGCTAGTCACTAATATATTCTTAACTAGCGTTCCGCCCACAGCTTTGCCTGCGTGGTTTCTCGATATGTATTAGACATAAAATCTATCGCTATCCATTGATGAAAACAGCATGAAAATCGGTGCGGTAGTTTTTGAGTTTATCGCGAACAGACAGACAGACGCGGCGAAGGACTTTGTTTTATAATATGTTGTAATAGGTGCGGTTATTATAATACAAGCCACGTATATTCGTATTAGGATGGAATACAGAGTTAAAAAAAACTCCTTTAAAAAAAACCCCGACTAAAAAATATGTAGTGATGCTATAAGTTTGTAGTAAAAGCGTGTCAAAGCGATTTCGATTAAGTTTGTGTCAGGGGAAAGCATTCCGGTTTGACTTAATAAAGGAAGAGTTATGGGTTTTTAAACTGTAAAAAATATGTGAGGAAAATATTTTAGATTGTTTTAGATTAACCGTTTGTTTTCTGTCTTGTACGTATTTGACTTTCTGTATATTCTTTACTTGGTGTACCAATGGCGGTTCTCTTTAGATTTTTGGTCGGATTTTTTTCATCTTAGTACTGATAGTCGAGTATGGGTGAAATTACTGCGCACTCTCACGTGTACCGTAACTTTTTTTATGGATGTTGTAAATCAGGCCGTGATTTGCTTATGTAGAGCATTTGTATGACGTCATAGGAGAATGTTTGCAGCATGACCGATATAGATACTTTTTGATAAAATTACTTAAAGAAAATACTTTAATAATTGTTAATTTACTTAATTTAGACGGCCTCATAAGTCTAGTTGTCCTAAGCGCGACTGCTACGCTAGAGGTCCTGGGTTCGATCCCCCGGTCGAGCAAAGTGTTATTGGGTTTTTCTATGAAATTCTCAGTAGCAGCTCGGAGTCTGGATTTGTGCCCGGTTAACGGCAATCGAGCCCATTGCCGTTAACCGGGCACAAATCCAGACTCCGAGCTGCTACTGAGAACCGCCTCCTGCGAACCTGCCCCCTATTATATGGGACCTAAACATACCGGCGAAATGTGAAAAAAATATTCAGCCTACCTTTTTCAGTTTACGTGAATATGGTCATCACATTACTTTATAAATGCCATTTAAAAAATAATATATTTTTTACTAATTAATATTTTTCTCGTTTCCAGGTCCGCGTTGTCTACACGACAGGCGTATGCGACCACAGTATTGCGACATACGAAAACTACGACCACGACATTACCGTTACATTTGAATTCACGTCAAAACACGTCACACTTCGGCAAACTTCGTGGCCGTTCGGGAGCGGGACGGCGATAGCATTCTTCAGGCAGAGAAAGCAAGATGGAGCGATATTCAGCGGCAAAATTTGGAACTATATTTAAATTTGACCGTCGATATTTAAAATTTAATGAATATTCATTTACTGGAAACGTTAAAAATAATTTTACATTTAATAAATAATGTCTTCTAATGTGGGCACCGGTTTGGGATCTGTAGCACACCTCAGAATTCATTGATGGAATAAATACCTCTGGAATAAAATTTCTGGAATAGTTAGGCCTCCTCCATGAAAAAGTAATCGCCTATGCTATAAGTTCACAGGAGATTGTCGAATTTAAAATTGGACGCCCCTGACCAATTTTATATAAAGCAATATCCAATTTTTAGATTTGAATCGAAGTACCGAAGTGTATGTACCTATAGGCATTAAAAATTCGTGTATCTATGTAGCATTTCTTTTTATATTTTATGTAAATTTCTGTTCATTTAAAAAAATACCTACATTACATTTAAATGAATATCTTTTGACTAAAATTATCTTAGCATGACAAAATTGATAAAACATAATAAAATGCTTAAAAATTCACACAGTGGAAGGGTACGAAATATAAAAAGAAATGTTCACTAAGCACAAAAATGTAAGAGAAATTAATAATTTTTATAACGAAAAAGAACTTAATTTTGATCTCTTAATGGATAATTATTTATGAATGTAATGCCATATTAAAGTATAATACTTCATTGGTGTTCGTAAATAGATATAAGTTGGGTCTTTCATGTCGTTTTTTCATAACCTAGAAAAAGTCATACTTTCATCATTACAGACAACTAACGCCATCTAGTTATGGAACCGAAATTCAAATTTCAAAGATGGCCGCCTGTGGTTGTCACTAAAATTTTAATCGTTTGTATTATTAAAAATCAGAAGAATTATTATTTTGTAAACACAATGGATTTATGCAAAATATATTTTCTTTTGAAATTATCATACAAATAGCTGAAGGAACAATTACGGTCGTGAATGAAAGACCCATGAACGGCTCATGATTTTGATACATAGTTAGACATTCAATTTTGTGATAAGAAGTGTTAAAGTAAAGTCCGGTTTTTCTTCTACACATTATTAATTCCTTTGAAATTACATAATTATTTTATTGCGATTTGATTAAATCCTGTAAATTCGTTTACTTATTTAAAAAAAATCGAATGTTGCAAGCTAAGCAAACGCTTTCGCGATATGAATAAAATTTATTTGTAAAACAGACATTACCAATACTCGCTTTTTATAGAAAAAAAATGTTTACGCGATTATTTTCTAAAACCGATTTCATATCTCAAACTGGTTCAAACGATATTAATACCTGGTTATACAATATACTACGAATCAAAATGATGAGCCTTATAAATTAATTAGATAAAGATTTCTCTACATTTAATCGTTTCTATAACTCCTTCTGTTGATGCAAACCAAAAATGCGAGGTGCCTTAAAAATGCTTGTTTTTCGAAAAAATCTTTGTAATGTTAATGTTTTATTGTTAAGGGAAATAGTCACAAATATCTTCGATTTTCTAGGATAAGTACTGGTTATGCAACTCTAGATATGCATTTATTCGATTTTTTTAATATTTTTACTGTCATTAGCCCTTTAGTTTGCTACGAGTTTGAGTTTGAAATAATGATTTGATTATTTTTTATGGCAATACCGAGATTTATTACATGTCTCAAGTCATTTTTTTATTAGGGCTGATGCGATTGCTATATCAGATCCAAATTTGAATTTAACGGTCCTGGAGAATCCTTCTTCTTTGTGTCCAATAATTATTTTATGTAATAAAATAATTATTGGGAATTGCCACAAAAGATAAGAAATCAATAACTGCATTATTTCAAACACAAAAGAAGTCCTTTTGAATTAAAATCCTGTAGATTTGTTTTTATTTGCATCGTTGCACATGGAATACGCAGACAATATCGTCTTCTAGCGCATAAGCTACAGATAAAGCAGAACTTAGTGTACTTATGTATTCAGTATTCATTAATTTATTGCGTTCCACAAAGTTTATTTTGGATGGTAACTTGTACACCCACGGTAAATCAGAATTTTGGCAATAGGCCATCCTAAAATGGGACCCTTGGAAGTCCAAGCACCGACATTTTCAATGTAGGTCTTCAACACTTCGATTCAATATAATAAGTAGGTCTCGACTACATTGCAAATATGACTAAATCAACTGCCATGAACTCGCCTACATATAAAAAAGAATGTTCGCTGTTGTTCAATGCAGGTGTTTTTCAGTTTTTTGCATATAATACAAACAAATCTACAGCCCCTAGTTAAGTCTACATACATACTCTTTATGGATAAATCTCTCGGAATTTCGTGGCAAATCGATTACGATATTTCGATACGATTTATCGATTATGAATTTTTGTATTCCAAATATTGTTCTTATTAGTTAGCTAGGCCACCACTTCATGATTCCTAGGGTATGTTTTATTATCTCTAGATTTAAGTTTTCATTCAGTGTTAAAAAATATCCAATCGATATTGTAATACTTTATGATAAATAAATGAAAACATAATTGAGAATTGAGTTTTTGTTGTAATACATGTTTACGCATTAAGCTATACATTTTCAAGGTGAACTTCCATTATATAGGCTTTTCGTACAATGAGAGCTCAGCTTATACTGGAATTGTATAGCTTGATGCCAAGCCATGCGTATTTTTCTCTCTTCAAGCAACCATTGTTTTTCCATTACTTTGGACAATCAGAATCCTGTATATTTTTAATTTTCCAACTCTGTAACACATGTTCTTGCAAAATAAATGATGATTGATTGATGATTGATTGATGAAGAGTAGATAATATTTTTCTTAGTAGTAGAGCCTCCATGAGCCTTACTCGATATCGACCATCTTACATCGGAATGGACCATAAAGCACCTTGGTGTGTGTATCGACTCTTGCACGTGAGAGCCAGTTCCCCTCGGTTGATGCGGCTCTATTAGTCTGCAGGCTGTAGGCTCGACAAAGCATCTGCAACTCCTTGGTTGGCATAGGCGGCGATAGATACAAGTGATAAAACGATAATCGACGAACAAGTAAAAGAACCACGCTTTCCATTTTGTTTTGTTTCGTTTATCCACATACGTTAAATTAAACTTAAATTTAACTATTGCAACATGTCCTCCAAGCCTTCTCCTACTTGTCTAGGACTCTAGGCTGATCGTGCTAGGTACGAAAATTAACCCTCCTTAATGGATAATCTGTATGGTAAGGCGTAGAATTTTCGAATTTTATAAGAGTCAGTGTTGAAATAGAAATGTGATCAGTAGTTATAAAAAGTTTTGACCAACTGAATTTAAAGTTCAGAGGTAAATAGTAAAAATGAAACAATACTAACCTTATTCCGAGCTGTCTGATGATCAGGTCTTAAAGTTTTGCATCGCCACCAGATGTCACTTACGGAAATGAATCTTTCACG
Organism: Subacronicta megacephala; assembly: GCA_958496365.1. Lineage (NCBI taxonomy): Eukaryota > Metazoa > Arthropoda > Insecta > Lepidoptera > Noctuidae > Subacronicta > Subacronicta megacephala. Next base: position 1,736,480 of record OY292537.1, read on the forward strand.
TGTATCAAATAGATGGCGCTTTAAATAGCGCCATCTAGTTGTTTTACATTGCATTGTTTCACGTTGCAGTAATGCGAGTATAATAAAGCTTGGCGAATTCATTAACCAGTAGTAAAATAGGTAAAAATAGTAAAACCAGAACAGTGTCTGACTGTTATCGCCCAAAAACCCACAAATCTATTTTACACATGGCATACGCCAACAAAATTGTTACTGATACCCTACGATCCCCAAGATCAATAAGATTTAATAGTAGGTATTAAATGTGCCCAAGATGATCGATAATATTGTGGAATCAAATTGCCATCGAGTTGTTGGTGAATGCGATAAAAAGTCCCATCGCCCCAAACAAGGGAAGGAAAGTCGGCATGAGGCCGATCAAATCTTTTTTTCTGTGGCAATTGAGCCGACGCGACTATGCTGCCAGTGTCACGTTGAGACGGCGAATCGGTGAGGACCACCGTCGAGCTTTTGACTTCGTGGTAGATGTTAGTCTTAGCAGTTAAAATTTAAGGTATTTAAGGTAACGTCAGATTTTCTGGGAGTAATACTCCTCACGTTCCATCCACTGAAGGTAGATCAGGGGATGGAATTTCGTGGATAAAATTTAAAATTGAGTTCAGTTTTAGGGCAACATGGTCAGGTATTGATTGGGTTGAGTTATAAGTCAAATTAGCAGCAACAAAAAAGGGGACGTCACGCTACCTGTCAGAATCAAACGCTTTTGGGGCCAAGGTGAATTATCGGAATAAATATAATTTAAAATTGGCCACACTTATGCAACTCACGTTCATATGAATAACATCAACGTTAGTGTTGGCCTTCAGATGAACGGACTTTCCGACATTAAAAAGAAATGTTGAAATATGTTACGTTTTTGTACGTATCACGAATCAACTTTGTAGATAGTTTTAAGAATATATAATATTGGTTAATGTCAGGATGAGCAATGAATTTTGAAGTGTGTCATGAATTTAGTTACTGTTTTAAGTATGAAGGTATGATATATTTTATTACTTCATCTGGCAATGAGGACGCATTAGGTTTGTATTTTTTTATAGCGTGGAATATCCGTAGGGATCCTCAACCACCTGAAGAGACGGCAGAATAAGTCGTACTCATCGACTTGGTCCTAGCAGAAGTGGGTTTTTTTTATGGGATAACTCGGCAAACGAGCAGTTGAGCTAGCTGATGGTAAATAGTCAGCGCCGCCCATGGATATCTGCAAATTCAAAGAAGTTACAGATGCCTTGACAAGCCTATATAAGGAAAAGGGAGGGGAAGGAGAAAAGGCAGGAAGAACACTGAGGAGGAATTGGGCCTCCGGCGCTCCACACTCACCGTACGAAACGCAACAGTATAAAAAACTGCTACTTGACGTCGATATTCTGTGTAGTAGTTCCCCGGTTATGCCGACCTAATCATGCTAGCGAGACACTACTACTACTAAAAATTTATAAAGTTTGCCTAATACCTACTTTGTCCATTATGAGAACCGTTTTTTGACAGATGGAACTAGTGATTGCAGGAACGTAACAATGCGATTATCGACACGATTATTGACACTTTGATTACTGTCTAGTAGTGATTAGGTATCGATTGTTAGGTTATCGAATCGAAAATGGTGCAACGACAACCAATAATAAATAAATATGTATAATATTCATCTGCTTGTATTAATTTTTGTATAATATTCATTTTCCATACATTTCTTTTCAAAAAGATTGTTTAATTTATATTTTATTGATATTAGAGTGGATGCCATTTTCCGATACTGATTTAATGTAATTGTTCAAAATGATTGCAGCGAATACATTCGATTGCATCACTAGACACGGTAGAATGTGGTAGAATGTAACTAAATTTAATACGCTTAACAATAATTTTTTTTTTTGGAAAATCCGTTACATTAATGTTATTATAATGTCTGCAAGGAATCATAATAAGGATAATTGAATAACATAAGGTAGATAGTACATTTATTTTGTTACGCATGTCAAAGTTAACTTTTACGTAATCTGGAACAGCTACGTTCTAAGGCAGTCTAAGGCATCTGTCAAAAAACGGTTCACATAATGGACAAAGTATAGGTATAACAAAGTAAAAGTGTGTTCGGAAATGAAACTTCTTGATACACAGGTCCTAATTATATTTTTGCAAGAATTAATTAATTTTGCGAAACAAGGTGATTTGTAATCAGAATTATGTGAATCGATATACCTACAACTGGAATTTCCTGACTTATTGTAAATTAGCTCCAATTTTTATTTAGTTCAGAAGCTAGTTGTTGGTTCGTGGTGGTATATAGTGATTGGTTGGGTGGAAATTTAACTGGGCAAAGTGGCGAGACACTAAATAGGAAATTCCCTAGCTGGGAAGCAGCTCAATTGTCTCGTAAAAACTGGATATGAAAAATAAGGAATTAAAATAATGAATCCACTTCACTTAAATCGTTATAATTTTGAAATTAAATAATAAAACCTAAATATTTACAATTACTAATTAATATTATATCTAAGGTAAATAAGAATTTAGGCCCCCTAAATGGCCTTCATCTCTTTTTCTCTGCTCTTCCAATCTCTCTTCATCTTTCCCATCGATTCCTAATCCCAGCCTCTCTATCAATTTCTCCCCTTTGTCCCCATGTAATGCTATGAACTGTTTTCTCCTCTTAACAGCAACATCAGGATCGAAGACCCAAGAAGTCTTGTCATGTATTACAGGTTGGCCAACAAAGTTTGTCCGGATGAATCCAGCAATAGGCCCTACAGGATTCTGAGCCATTGCGTGTCGGTAAAACAGTAATATGCAGAAAGACAGCTGAAAAAAAAAGATGCCGTTAAAATCTGAAGTGGCGGGAAAAAAATGGAATTTCGTTCTTGCAGGTTTGTTGAGTACCTATACATTCTGTTAAAATTGATCATAACGCCAAATACAACATTATTGATCATAATGCTAGCCTAAGACGTTTAATTGTAATAAGAGTTTGTAGCGTTGCTTCTTTTTAAAAAAATAGAGTTGAGTTGGTGAAGGGAGGCTATTCCAAAGGAACTATGAAAATTAAATAATATCTCAATTGTACAAGGAACTATAGCCTAACCCTTCTCACTCTGCGAGGAGACCTATGCCCAGTGATGGGTCAATAAATGAGCTGTTTAAATATGATATTGATTGATATGATTGATTGATTATGATTGACATAAGCATTGAATTAAAAATGTGAGCCTTTACGATGGTAGGATTTTCTGAAACTTTTCTTGTACCATCTACTAGGGATGTTTCAGAATGGATACAGAAGGTAAACTGCAACTGTCATTCGGATATGAATTAAATCTCATTTAAACAATTTTGCGTAGGAGCCTTACATAACAAAAGTAAGCACTACGAGGGTAATCCCGAGGGACTAAGTGACGTAAAAACATTGTGGGTATTCAAAAAGCCTTGAAAAGAGATGGTTTTCTCTAGCCTCAGTACAAACCCACCTCTAGAATTGAATAAAATATCAATTTTCCCCGCGATTGACGAAAGAGTTAACTGTCGTATAAATCTATCAAAAATAATGGTTAGTGCAAAGTAATTTTCGCAACTTGGTTCATGCATAAAGGTCTCCAACGTGAACTCTAAATGCTAATGTTCTAAATAGTATGTCACATTAAAACTATTAGTTAATTATTCTAGAGCTCACAGAATACGCTTACTTCATTAATATTTTAGAATGGGTAGCTTGCAAGGTTTAAAAGGAGTTAGAAGATAAACAGAAATGTGTTTATGTTTATGTATAAATTTCAAAGAAAAAGAAGCGCTATTGATTCAAAAGTGGAATTTACCAGATTTAGATAAGACCGTTTTTAGCAAGGTATTAATAATTTGATCAAAAAGATACTTAATTTATGATAAGAGCATAAAGATGGTTTTTTAATATTCAAGTTTCGGCATATAATATATACATATGTTTTCTGGAGAATTTTCTAGAGAACCCAAGAAAACGTTTAGTAATTTCGTTGGATCCCACTAGAATAAGGGTAACCTTGTCACAATAGTAAGGTTTATTAATATTACTCAAACTATAAAAGGTTTCTTTCTTTGATACCATCAAGGTTATAAAACACATAAAAAACACTATCAAAAACTTCGACAAAAAGTTTTAAAACATCCAGTTTAAGCACAAACAAATTTCACAAAAAAAACGCACAAAAACTTTTGATTCCCGCCAAAAAACCTGTCAAAATTCCAACACGACGTTCGGATATTCACACAAAACAATACTCACTATAATTAGTTTATTCATTATTTTTGTTTTTTTTTATGACCAACCCGTGAGGCGTGATAACGTACACTGACGTGCTGGCGAAACAAGTTAAATGCAACTTTTACATATAAAGCAGTGCAGGTTGGCCAACTGAGTATAATGCCGCGATATCATTACGTCAGACTAAGGTTGGGTAACGAACCTTTTTTTAAGTTACCGACGGCTCGGGTATTAAAAACTACGAAATTTTGTAATTATTTTGTCTTAAAATTGCAGCTGACCCACGAGGAAGAAAAGTGGTGAGGTCTTTGCACTTCTGTGGGCTTAAAATAAATCAATAGCTTCTTATTTTTTATTTATGTTTTAGCATTAAATAATGAATGTTCACAAAGATATTATTTTTTCTAGTGGAAGAAGGCAGGGTTTGAACCTGCGTCCCTCTGGTTAAGTACAAGTAAAGCGTCTGGTGTACTTAACTTCTCTTAAATACCACTGAACCATTTTAATGAAACTTGCACTGTTGAAACAAAAATAATTATTGCAAATTAGATATCAAGGACAAACATATAAGGATATAAAAATATACGAACAGACACACATAGACTTTATATACGAATATTATGCAATCCCAACCATATTACATACATACGGGTTAAAACCTCCTTTTCTGTTTTGATGGTAAAAAAGAAAATTGCCTTCGATTTGCGCAGCCGAGATAATGATGCCAAATAGTTAGGGCCGAACCCTCATTAAATTAATTAGTTTTACGTAAGTAGGCAACGGTTCTTATTGCCTACACGCTTCATTCATGTTGCATCGTGTTTTTTTTATATGAAATACATTATCTAAAGTTACAGCACCAATTTTTTTATCTTTTTGTATTTTTTTGGCATTTTCCATGCAAATATTATTGAGTAATTTTAGTGAAGGAAAAAAAGCTTGCAGGCAGGACTTGAACCTGCGTCTTCTGTTTAAGTACACCAGACGCTATGACCGCTAAGCCACCGCGTGTCCCACCCGCCAGGTCGAAATCTGATGTAGGTACTTCTGAAGACGCAGGTTCGGATCTTCCCCGCAGTCGTATTTTTACTTCACTAAAATAACCTATTACCTATATTTTTGTTTACGGGGAAAACCTTCAAAAGGCTACCAGTCTTTGGGGCTTAGACCGGACAGTATGGGATTCTCACCCACTAAAACCAATAGAGGGGGACACTGTATCCTCCAAATGACCACTCCAGAACCCCCCTTTTGCATCGCCAAACATACAGGCGAAGTGTGGGAGTACATTAGTGAAAATCTGCCTTACCCTATGGGGAATACAGGCGTGACGGTATGTTTATATTTTATGTTATTGAATAGTGTAAATTGTAGTAGTGTGTATTGCATTTTTAGACATTTTCCATGCAAAGATTATTATAAGTTGATTTGGCGGGTGGGACTCGCGGTGGCTTAGCGGTCATAGCGTCTTGTGTACTTAACAAAAAGACGCAGGTTCCAATCCTGCATGCGGTCGTATTTTTCCTTTAATAAAATAACTTAGTGTAAATATTTATTTTCCACTTACTACTACTAAACTAAATTATAAAACTGAATTTAATAAAAACAAAATACACTAGCACTGCATAGGCCTTAAAAATACCAATGAACTATGGAGTTCCTTTTGAGGAGTTCATACGTGATGGAATGTTAAATTATTTTCTTCATGTGCAACTTAGAAAGATTATCTAATAGAAACATCTATTATTGCAGCATGCTTTGGTATTGCAAAGTGTGAATAATGGGCTTAATTATGCTGTGATCTTTAACCGAACACGTAACATGTAAATTTTTATAACAAAATGTATTACAACTACCTATAGTAAATTTATTATTCGCATAATGTTTCTACTGTATTGTATTCTAGCGGCGGCGGCGTCGGACTTGCCATCATGTGGTTGCTGGTTCGAAACTCACCCATTACACTACCGACGTGAACCCACTCGTAATACAAGCTTAGTACGAGGGGTTAACAAGATTCCTAGTAATGTGCAACTCACTTTGCTAGTAAGGTTTTTATATAACATAAAGAAAAGTTGTCAACTAAGGAACTCAGATATTTTCTTGGTTCTGGGTGGTTTGAAATATCAGGTTTGTGTTTATAAAAGCACCCATGACACGAGACAAATTCCTTTTTTTTAGAGTACGAGAAATCCTCATGGGATCATTTTATGTCGAACTCTTACTTATTAAAAACCTACCTTGCCTTCTCTTGCCCTATAGGCCATGGCCATGGAATTCGTGACATTCACGACGACACGGGAGAAATTCCTTGTATTAGGCAACATTTTCATTTAAAAAAACCGTGGTAAAATAAATAAATAAAAAAGAAAAACCGTGGGTGAATCCAAAGACACGAACAATGTTGCTACGAAAAATAAAATTAAAAATCGCTGTTTATTTCTGAATATAAAAATGCTTGTAATTATAACAGTAATTTATACGACAGAAAAATATCTGAACAGGTTGCAGAGACCTAAGAGTTTTAGTAAAAAGTATCGAAACGTTTATTTCCGCTTTTCCTAACCCTGTTTTACCGACAACACCCAACGTTAACCGCCTTGCCGGGCGCCGGGAAAAATCAATAATTTCAACAACAAAGTGACAAAAAGTGACATTTCGTCTCTGCGTGTTTGAAGTGAAATCATTATTTATTTATAACAAAATGATGCAAGAATACGAGGACGATTTCTTCTTCGAAGAGGACAAAATGTATGTATTGTTGTTTTATAACCAATCAATGAAATCAGAACCCTCAAAATATACTGAATTTTCTAAATTTTTTGACGTTTTGTCTTTGTTCTTGCAAAGTTTTTAATTTAATTAACTTTATTATACTACTAAGCTATCTTTTAATATTTATGATTCCGTCTTTGTTTTCGGAAAATTCAGGATATTGAGTGTAACGCAAATAATTAGGTTTTTCACTGACGAAATATATATACTGAAAAATTGTTATAAAAGCTTTATCTATGCTTGGGATTTCTATTTTACTTTGATTATTCGGCAGTGGAAAAACACTAATGAATGTTGTTATATTTTCTGTAAAATGTGCAAGACTTTTATGCATTTCATAGCCCGTTGCTGCGATTATGGAGCTTTCTATTAGATATTTCTCTACCTATTGACGAATCTGGGTACTCAGGTAGGTCCTGCTAACTCAGCCGGTATAATAGCTCAAGAAATACCTCAAGTCTAGTCCTGAATTTAAATTTATTTCGTTCATTCGTGATTATTGCCCTACGAAATACGAGCAGAACTGTAAATGTACACATTCACTGAAATTCGAAAGCAATTTCCTTCTCTTATCGATATCATATAGTACTCCATTTCGATAGAGTTCCGATTCAATGTCGAAATATTTTATATATCAGTACGGTTTGTGTTAAAAGGCTCTATCAGCACAACATCTCATCATTGTAATAGTTTCAGAGAAAATCATTGTTGAATTTAACTGAATGTGTAATATTGGTGCTCGTGAATGTACATGCGCGGCCGTTTGGAATAGCTAATTTCAGACTAGCACAGTATATAGACCATACTGTTCCTTTGTATTTAAAACATTATTTTTATTTTGCAATTTAATTTGGTGTCATCGTTAATAAAAATTCCTTTCTTTGATAATTGATAAATGTATGTAGCCCATAAAAAATCATTTAGGTCAGGTAGGACTGTAACATTTTTTGATTTTTCACCACAAAGTGTGAGTAAGGAGTTATCGCGCGTTTCTTTCTGACGTGCGTTTGACATAACCACAGATAATTTAACAATATATCGTCTATGCTTTTGTTACTATCGCAACATCCTCTTTTATCTTTAACTTCCTTTATTTTGCAGCACGTTATCAGTTTGAACTACGCGTTGAACGTTTGTTTTGTGACTTGTATAGTTTTTATCGATTTTTGCAACTATGTGGCCTCAAAACAGCCACATTTATATTTTCAACGACACCAGAGTTTGCCCGCAACTTCAAGCGACCATGCACAATATGTTTGAGGATAAAATGTTTGTAACTTTTTTCTTTTTTTTTTAGTTTGTAATTAGATTTTAAAATGCGTTCTCTTTTGTTTTGTGACGTTTATTTAGCTAGGCTGAATTGAAGAAGCCATTGTCACGGGTAAAGTATATATTCGTAGTAATTAGCGAAGTCTTTTTAGTGTGATGAGTTAAAGCTTTTTTTAAAATTATTTCACATATTTTTCTGCGGTATCCGTTCACTGGAAATGGCCTACGTTTACTACTGAGTCATTTGACGGAAATATTAATGGTATTCCAATGGAAAATCCATATGAGTCAAAAGTTAATTGAAAGTCTGGCACCTAAGCAGACAGCCATAAGATGACGTGTTTTTCATGTATTCACAAACATTAGATTTTAACGTAATATATCGTAAAAGCGTCGTCATGTATTTTTGTATAACTTTTGAAGTAGATAAATACGCATTCTGTTACATTTTTTTAATGTATAATCTACTTACTAGAACAGATAATTATGTTAGAAGTCAGTTAGTGCTTGTACTATGTATTTACTATTTAAGTGCGCTTGATTCATTTGATTTGAACCAGACGCGCACTAGCAAATTAGATCAATAAGTTTAAAAATGAAATTTGGTATGTAATTGGAAAATTTGGAAATGTACTCTGCGCGATTTAAAAAAATACTAACGAATATGATGCGGTTTTTATTGAAAGCAAAATTTTTATTTTTATTTTTTATGTTTTTTCTTCTTATTTTTGTTTAGCAAACCTAACGGAAATGTTTCGAATCTGTTATTGCCGATCGAAGAAACGTGAGTAAAATAATATGTATTTTTTTTTATTGTTTTATTTATTATTCATTTTAATTTTAACAATTTACTTAGTGCATCTGCTAACCTTCAAGAAGTGATGAAGGATGTACCGGAATTCAAGATATTTGAAGAGTGAGTATAATTTTTATATACATTCATATGCTAACGCCTTTTCTACCAAAGAGGTAGGCAGAAACTACAGAACGTCACTTGCTAGGGTTCTTGCATACCTAAATTTTTGCTCAGTCCACATTCGCTGCATACGCCTATATCCAGCAGTCAACTATACAGAGGTCGCATATACTGAAGTCGATACTTAGGGTAGGTACCTACATAGGAAGAATCATGAAGGATCGGTCTCTGTTTTTACCCGACTACGAAAACGAAAGCGCAATATCTTCGATAGTCTATGTATGTATGTCTATGTTTGGATGTTCAACTGTTACTCGAAAACTACTGATCAGATTTCGACAAAATGTTTGTTTCAGGCGGAGTTTCTAATATTATTTTGGTTTTCGCAAATTGTACGTCTTCACACTAGTTTCATGGCAGCATTGAATTTTGCAAATTTGAATTTCATACCCAATTAGAGACAAAGCTTTCATCAATTATAACAGACAGTCCCTTTGTCTAACTACAGTAGGTAGTAAAAAGTAAAAAAAAACTAAGGGTGGCTCTTAGTTGTTTTTATCATGTCTACCTATTATTTTATAAGTAACTAAAATTAGACATTCAATATGTTTTAATATCCAATTATTTACATAGGCAACCAAAACATGACGCTGATGCGGAATGCATTTTTAATGATTTACGATTCGAAAGATACACAATACAACATCAGGATCTGATGTAAGTTAGTCTTGGTTTGATCCTGATTTTCGGCTTTTGGTTCAAATTGTGGACGTTTTTGTAGATGTAGTGTAGGTAGTGCGTAGAAACACGACGGCAGATGAAGCTATTTATGTTGCCAAAAAAAAATGTAGTGCTTTCTTTTTCTTTTCAGGTTTCCTAGTAACAACATGTATTGATGCTAGATCGCTAGAAGACTGGTCGTTTTAAAAGCATTTTAATTACACGAAGGTGTAGTATTATAAGCTACTTTGCTATAAGTACTTTTACATTTTTTAACAATAATATTGTAGAATTGTTTGTAAGCTAAATAAAGTATTTTAAAAACACCGTTGTTATTTTATTTCCTTATATAACTATAGTGTTGGCTGTAATGCAGTGTTTCTTCTGTACATTTTGGAAAATCTAGTTTTCGTAAATCAAATACATACTCATTGTGATAACCAAATTTTTCAGGGGTATGACAGTAACATCAGGCAGCGTGGTGCTAAGCAAGGATGAGAAGAACCTCATAGGAATCAGTATAGGCGGTGGGGCACCGTTGTGCCCCTGTCTGTATATTGTGCAGGTAATATAAATCTATAAGCGGTGGGTATATGGATGATAATTGCTTGCATAGACTTAATCTCAAGAAAGTTGGAGACCAGCAAGGCTTGTGTGGTTTGTGTTAGGTATTCCACGAAGCACACCCAGATAAAGCACACCTAAAGTATTCCACTTAGCACACCCGCGGGTGGGCTTCAAACAAAAATTTAAAATAATTAATTTTGTATTCCACGAAGCACACCTAAGAATATCACTTGTATAGTGCAGAGACTAAGAAATAAAAATGTCGTGAAATCCTCTTGCACCTTGGGGCTCGGGAGTGTGATTATACAGAAATAAATAATTATAGAAATGACCAAATATCATCATCATCAACAACCCATTTATTATTCCACTGCTGGGTATGGGTCTCCTCTTAGAGTGAGAGAAGTTAGGCTTTAGTCCACCACGCTAGCCTACTGCAGGTTGGCAGACTTCACAAGCTGTCGAGAAAATCTCTCAGGCATGCAGGTTTCCTCACGATGTTTTCCTTCACCGTTTAAGCGAGTGATCAATACATACATGATTACGAAGAGGCAGAGGTGCCTTAGACTAACTCGAGTGGACTTGGCAGTCTAATCGTCATATCACTAGGCTAACACTGCCACCAATAACCATATACTAAGTACTAAAAAGAACTTTTAAATCCAGATCTTCGACAACACACCAGCATCAAAAGACGGGACTTTACAAAGTGGAGATGAGTTGGTCGGAGTTAATGGACAGACTGTGAAAGGGAAGACTAAAGTTGAAGTTGCCAAGATGATACAGTCAGCAAAGGTGAGTAAATTTCTGAGACACTCTCAACTTCCCTGGGGTGGTATGACAGGGCGAAAAGAACATTGAGGCATACTCGTTGTGAGAAGATTACACCGAATGACTTTAAAAAAATCACGGAAGCCATAAGCATTGGTAATGATCGGTGAGCAAGACAATCAGCGTTTTTGGTATTCGGAAAGGTGTAATTAACCCGTTACGCATCTGTACTTACGTACTGGGTAAGTAAAACTTTTTTAAAAGGCTAAAAACCTTTTGAAGCCGATCGACGGGAGAGACTACAAATACTTACAAATTTCAAGCGGCGGTAGCCCATTGGCTAGGGCGTCGGACTTGCGATCATGTGGTTGCCGGTTCGAAACCCGCCCATTGCACTATCGACCTGAACCCAACCGTAACTCAAGAATTTAGCTTAGTACGAGGGGTTAACAAGAATACTAGTAATGTATAACCCACATTGCTAGTCTAGTAAGCTTTTTTTGTAAAATGCTTATTTTAATTATAAATCTTCCACCAAAGTTAAAGCTAATTCTTCTCCCAAGGATGAAGTTACAATAAACTACAACAAACTCCACGCCGATCCCAAGCAAGGGAAGTCTTTAGACATCATAATGAAGAAGATGAAACATAGGCTCGTGGAGAACATGTCTTCGGGTGCTGCTGATGCCTTGGGTCTCTCCAGGGCAATACTGTGCAATGACACTCTTGTCGCCAAACTAAACGAGCTGAGAGAAACTGAGACTACTTATAAGAAACTCGTGGAAAATGCCAAAAGGTAAGGTTCATGCATGAATATAGTGTAGGTATGCTGCATTTTGGTGGGGGTTCCACAGTTTTGGAAGTGGCGAATGTCACGAATCCTATGCCCGTGACGATAGGGATAGGGAAGGCAATGCGTACTTAATCTTTAGACGCTGCGAGTCCGCCTTGCCGCATCCCCAGGGGATCCAAAGGTTGCGCTGTATTTTTGCCCTGGAATACTTATACACACAATTGGTATTCTCTTAGGAGATAATATCCCACCACAAAATCTTTGGCATTGCTTATGTCTATAGTTATATTATTAATTATATTGTCAGTAGAACTGGTTACTAGAGATTAGACATAACATTCTATCACGCCCGTATTCCCCGGAGGGTTAAGCCAAATGTATTAATGTACACCCACAGTTCGCCGGTATATTAAAGTCCCATGTAACAGGAAATATCACTGAGAATATCATACCCCCAGCGTAGGTGTGCATATAGGACCACTAGACTAATGAGGCTGTTATTTTCTGAAATAAAATACCTACGATAAATTAATTGGCCCGTAAACTGATCATTCAAAAGCTCCATGCACCCATTAAGGGATCACGCAGAGAGGTAATGGTGCATTTCTCACACTTTCCAAAATGTCTGCTTCCAGAATGCTCAAAGCCTACTTCGATCTTCTGCAGACCTACAAGTCTGTTGGAGACATATTTGCTGCTATAGGAGTTCGCGAGCCTCAAGCCAGAGCTTCTGAAGCCTTCACTAAGTTCGGCCAATACCACCGACTGTTGGAGAGAGATGGCATCAAGATGCTAAAGGCTTTGAAACCTGTGAGTTGGTTTTTGATGCCGTATACAAAGAATAAACGGAGAGGCCCATTAGTCACCGCCGTGCCTTACGAGTTGTAGGTCGTAGGTCCGAACCCATACAGGCGGATTTACTATGTGTAAAATTATTTCATAATCACTCGCAGAATACCGGCATGTCCTTGAACCAAAAATTCGAAGATATTTGACATCTACCAACCCGAACTGGGCCCTCATGGTGGATTACGGCCTATTCCCTTCCACCGAGAGGAGGCCTGTGTCCCAGCAATGGGAACTTTATAGGCCGATTATGCTTTAGGTACTAATAAAATAAAACATACTACGAGTATCATGCTAGTATTCCCCGAAGATTTATGAAGATTTGGTTTTATTATGGTTTGAAGGTGGCATCCATTAGTTACGTCACATGGACATCATGATTTTTAGTACCGTCGTCCTTGTCAAAGCTGGTGATATTTGTGAGATTCCCCCCTCTCTAATGTGATGTTACATACTCGTATTTAGAAACTTATTTTACTTTAATCAAAACAGCAGTTTCGAAATTAGTTTTATTTCCATTTAAACCACCGTTGCCTCACAATGTCAAACTTCGTCGACCCCCTTCTGCCCCTAACTTGTGACGTCATTTATGGATGGCCCCATATCATCATCGTCATCATTACCAGCATCATCATCATCGCTATTATCATCTATTATTATTCTTGTATCTATTCCAGATTCTTTCAGACATGGGCACGTATTTAACAAAGGCTATTCCTGATACGAAGCTTACTATTCGCAAGTACGCCGACACTAAGTTTGAGTACCTCTCTTATTGCCTGAAGGTGAAAGAGATGGATGATGAGGAGTATGGGTACAATGCACTGCAGGAACCGCTGTATAGAGTGGAGACTGGAAACTATGAATATAGGTGAGTTAATGCTTCAGTCGGTGGATCTCATCACCAAAGTTCAAATAAATCTCAATAGATGTCGCTACCGTTATCGATTTGTTATTGAACTTCATAAATTTCAAAAATTATTTATCGGGCTCATAATTTTGCATGAATGCTCAATACGATAGTTAAGTACTACCTTTGTTCATAGATGGCGCTGTTTGCATTTTCAGTTTTTTTTATTGTGTATATGGCTTGGGCGCGAAATTCATTTTTTTCTTAGTTTTTCGCAATTTGTACGGCATATAACACATTCTAGGTACATTGCAGTCGAAAAATGCTGCGAATAATTTGCGAAAAGCTCGTGTACCCACCGCTGCAAGTGGCATCTAGCACCAGCGGACAACCACTACAACAAATAGCCCGGAGAATAGCCTAGAGACTAAAATCAAAATAATAAAGTATAATATAAAGTAAATCCGCATCTCCACCCTCTATTTCAGACTGATTCTCCGCTGCCGTCAAGACGCTAGGACGAGGTTCGCGCGATTGAGGTCCGACGTACTGGTGAAGTTGGAACTGCTAGAGAACAAGAAGACACAGGATGTGGCATACCAGCTCAGGCGGTTCATACAGGGTCTGGCCGTGTACCACAAGTAAGTATAACAGGAACGTAGCGTGGGGGGAAGGGGGGGGAGCGACTGCCGCGCTGCATAAGGTTGCTAAGCTAGGACAATGTAAATCTGTGTCAGCAGTGTCTCTACAAGGTAATAATTTCATTTTCCAGGTCGATCAGCATTGGCGGATCCAGGATTTCAGTTTGTGGGGGGCTAATATTAAGGGTGTAGGATAATATCTAGTTTAATTTAAGATTTGTCTTGTCTTTTATCTATTATGCCTCTTGTCAGCTGTGGATCCAGGAAGGCTAAGGGTCTCATGCCCCTCCCAAAAGTGTCTGAGTCCACCCCTGACAAATCTTAAACTAGATAATATCCTACATTAGGCCCTCCCAAACTGAAATCCTCCACTGCCTCCTGTTATGGTGTTCATATAATAAAAAATATTCTGTTCTTAATATTTATAACCATTACAGTGAATCAGTAGAACATCTGAAAGACAATGCGACCCTGTTCCCGGTTGAAGTAGATCTCTCGCAAAACGCGTTCCAGTACAAATCTACGGCGCAAATCATTCAGGTATGTCAAAGAGAATTAGGTATAGTCTTTGAGGTTATTATTATATGGTTATTTTTTTAATAACCTACCTACTACGAATGTAGGTACGGTCGCCAGCACATCAGGTTACCACAAAATTTCATTTTTTTTTCAGTTGATTTTGAACTTAATCCCTGACGCTTTAAGGTTTAAAATCTTTTGGCAAAATTTGACAGTTTTGTATAACTTGATGTGTGGCGACTGTACTTAAAAAAAAGTATAGCAGATTCCAATCAAATCCAACAACCAAAACAGTAAAATAATCTTATTATTTAATTTGATTACAGGATAGCCAAGAAGAAGAAGAACTGGAATTTGGCAAAGAAATACACGAATACCATGATATAGCTGACATTGACAGCAAAGAAGCCAAACTTGTCAACCGCCGTCAAACCAAAGACAATGACGACACAGAGTCGTCACAGCAACTACTACCTGACTTTGACAACGTCAACATAACCTATGATAAAGTTGACAAGTCTGACAATGCTGACAATTTGACATTGCTGACAGAACTTGGGTTAGCTGACACTAATGTTCAGGATGATTTTGGCGAATTTCAAAATGGATTGTTCGATGAATTCTTGCCTAAACCCAGTGAAGAAGATAAGAATGATATTTTTGATAAGTTGTTGAGTGATTTGAGTATTCATAATTAAAATAATGTTTATGATTTTAAGTGTTTGATTGTAGATGAACGTTTTCAACTTTATCTAAACATTATTTAAGGACTATTTTACTCGTCAGGTAACAAAATATGACGTGTAAAGTGTTGTCCGCCTAATAAAAACGGTTAATGAACGAGAAATAAAAAAATATTTTCTAAAATAAAACATTATGACAAAAAATATCTAATATTTTATTAGATTATGATTAGTAATAAATATTTCGCAAGACAAGCTGTAATAATTCCAATCTTTTCTTAAAATATACTTCATCAATAACTGTTATATCACTATTAAAATGGCTTAAAATTAAATTTTTAAAAATAACCCTCTTCAAAGTTAATGAAATAGGTACGTAGATACCGTAGGTACCTAGTTAATGTGCTATATCTATGTGCAAAGCAGTTTTGGAAATCGGTTCATTTGATTTTTCCATAATTTTTTTTTGTTGGATGTTTGGCTTTCGCTGCCGACTTCTGACACTGTTTTGCACATAAAATAACATTATTAATTGTTTTTTGAAGTCGGTTTATTTTCTTTAATATAACTTTTTTATTTCCTCCTTTTTTAGGTAGGTAGATATTTATTATGTCTCCCTCAATCTCCGCATTGAAGCATGAAGCAATGAACTCACTTCCTATTCTATTTTCATGCATATCAAGCTTAGAGCTATACCATATGCCAGTCTCTTTATGTATTGAAGTCAGTTAAAATTACAAAAATTTTGGCATGTAATCAATTATGCTTATTTTTTATTATTTTTTAGCATTAAATATTGCGAAATTTTCACAAAGAAATGAATTTTCTAATTAAAGAAAATTCATTTCTTTATGTAATCAATTACTTTCGCTTGGTTTTTATCAAGTACAACATATCCTTTTCATTTAGTGTGATTTTTATAGCATGCAATTTATGTTAAATATCTATGAGGTATTCCGAGTGCACGCAACACTGTTTCTTTTTCGTTTATTAGACTTTACTGGTCTTAAATTCCAAACCTCACGTATCACTGGGTTGGTCTTAAAAACCAAACTACTATTGGTCCCAACACACAACACTAACAAAATTTCCCGATCACACCAAGTACTAATTTCGACACACAATAAATTTTGGGCAAATCAAAAACACTACATAAATTCACTCTAATGTTCCAATTAATAATACCCTTCTTCATAGACTCGTCTTTTTGCCGGCCACGGAGCTTCAAACGCCAAAACCAAATCATGTCCAGCCAAACCTTTAATTTTCTGCAAATACAGCTTCACTTTCTGACTATACTCAGGTAAACTCTCATAAGTATCCTTGATAAGCTTTCCCTTATACTGCAGCTTTGGCAGAATATCCAGGATGTCGAGTTTTTGTACCTTTTCAAAGTCGATGGTATCGGCAAACTGCTTGAGAGAGGAAGAAGCTGTGTCTGTGATGGTTTGAAGTTTTGTTGCAGCCGTGTCTTTTAGTTTTTGCAGGTCTATTGTAGCTATTGTTGAGTGGATGAGGAGAAGGGTGAACTGAAAGAAATATTGAGGTTTTGAGATACTGAAAACATGAGGGATGCTCAATGGCCAGCCATGTCCCACAGACGGGAATGTGTTGGTAAGCTAACAGGTAAACTCCCACTGAAGGGCAGGCGTATTAGGGGCTATTTATAATGGTCAAATGACGTTCAAAAAGTACACTTGCCAGCACATCAGTTTATACAAAACTGTCAAATTTCTCCAAATGATTTTAAAATGACCGATTTTCTCCACGGCGTGCGAAGTCTGCCAATCTGCAGAGAAGCGTGGTAGACTATAGCCTAACTCCTATCATACTGAAGGGATACCGATGCACTAGTGTTCTCAAAGGGTTGAGTTAGGATCACAAGTTATTTGATTTTTTCTATAGGTATTTTCAGTAGCAGCTTGGAGTAAATTTTTGTGCCCGGTTAATGGCAAAATGTTTACCCTCTATTTTACCGGCGAATTGTTGGTGTATGGAGTACACCTCTGCCAAAACAGAGGTCCTGTTCAGGCAAAGTTCGCCGATATGTTTGAGGTCCTTTAAAGAGGGCGGGAAACTTAGAAAAATACAATAAATAATTTAATTATCGACTCACCAGAGTATAAACCTTCATGTTGATTATGAGGGATGCGCGGCAGCACTGGACGGCATGGATAACAACCACCAGATATAAAGTAATGATTGCGCATACAGTTCAAAATAATAACGTCCTTATTCTGGACGATGATGCGACCGCGGTCGCTAGCGACCAAGTATTTGGGACTGAAGTATTATATCACCGGTTTTTTTTTATTATTTATGTCGATAAAGGAATAGACACGCCGACAGACAGCCACCTGATGGTAAGTAGTCAAGGTTGCCCATGGATAACTGCATCAGATTTGCTTATGCATTGCCGAACTGGAGACTGCCAGAGCCACAACAAAACCAAGAGGAACTTCAACACATACCTAGATGCTTTATGACATACTGATGCGTCGATCAGTCGAGAAGAACCAGAGTTGATAGAGGTAGATACTTCAAAAGATTAGCAAGCTTTAGTGGCATTGGGCAGGTCACATTGCTCGGAGAACTGATGGTCGCTGAGGCAAAAGTGTTCTCGACTGTGGGACGCAGTGTTGAACGACCTTCAACAAGATGGCCAAACGACCTGCTAAAGGTCACTGGGAGTTGTTGGATGCAGGCGACACATCATGACAAAAATCCGAGGTCTTGGCAGTCAACTTATCAAACCACAAAAGAAGTGCAAAACGATTGTCGTATCGACACTCTCGACTATCGATATACAGAATAGGCCTCCAAGGGAAAGTGTTATGGCTGTCCCATGCATATATTATCAAAATTCAGCTCACATTAACTACGATCGCATCGTGAATATCAAAAAGTTTTGACTGGAAGATTTATCGCACTTTGATCACGGTGTGATGTAAGTATTAATTGTTATATCATTGTGATTCTGGGTTGGGTACTAATGTGTAGTACGTAATATTTCGAAGTTCAAACGTTTGGCTTTTATCAGATTTAAAATAATATTTATTACTCCTGAGAGCGGATTCACGCTACGTCCTATACGAATCTGATCAATCTTAGGATTCAATGTATAGAACACATTAACTTACTTAACAAATTAAAATGTTTGACTTTAAATATAATTTTACACTGTACACAATCATACACTATAACAAAAAAATAATTAGACATAGACATGGATGTTTTGAAAATTATTATTTTGCAACTTGAACGTTTGGAGATGTAGATATTTTTCCATTTGGTAGTTTCGAGATTAGGTCTGAGTTACTAGCTTTCCGCCCGCAGCTTCGCCCGCGTGGACAACGCGGTTTTGACTGTTTAGTTTTTTCCAATTCTGGCGCGAAATTGCGAATTATCCTTACATATCTCTCCGTCTGCTTCTTTGCTCGGGTAAACCACAAAATTTGCCCAACTTTATTATTTACCGAAATATAAGCGCAGCTGATATCCTTTCCGAAGGTCTAGTCTATTTTGTACCAAATTTCGTCAAAATCCAAACGGACTTTTATCCCCTATTTCATCCCCACACTTTGAAATTTCAAAAACCTCATAACAAATATTTATTTATTTCTTATCAAGTGCCTAAACACAAAGTTTCAGCGTTTATCTTCAACAATGACAAACTCCCATACAATTTTTCATCCCTTATTACAACCACTTTTTTACAACAAAACGTAGCTTATATCCTTTCCCAAGGTCTAGTCTACTTTTGTTCCAAATTCATCCATTCATTCATCCATCAAAATCGGTTCCGGGGTTAAACTTGAAAGCGTCACTTTGTTTGGACTTCTAAACGAACTTTCATCCCCACACAGGTCGAAATTTCAAAAACGCTAGAAAAAATATTTATTTATTTCTTAATGTAAAGTTTCATGGTTTTATCTTGAAAAATTACGAACTCCCATACAACTTTCACCCCCTATTTCAACCCCTACAAAACTATTTTTTGCAATAAAAGGTAGGCTATGTCCTTTCCCAAGCTTTAGTCTATCTGAGTACCAAATTTCATCAAAATCGGTTAAGTGGTTTAGGCGTGAAAGCGTAACAGACAGACGGACAGAGTTACTTTCACATTTATAATATTAGTAGGGATGAACGTTTTGCGGCCATAATGTTGTTTTGCAACTTAAAAGCTTTACAGACCAAAGGCCCAAAATTACCAATATTTTACATATCTTGTTATACCTATATCTTTCCATATTATGCAATCTCCTAAATAAATAAAGAATAAATCTGATATCTCAATAACATATTATGAATGCTAAAGTAACTCCGTCTGTTTATATGCTTGTCTTTTACCTTTTCACGCCTAAACGGCTGAAACGATTTTGGTAAAATTTGGTAAGGATATAGATTGCACCCAGAGGAAGTACATAGACTACCTTTTATCCCAGATAATGAAGTAAAACTGCGGGAACCAGCTAGTACGTAAATAAAACATAATTATTCTTAAAATAAAATATATTAACGAACCAATGTTACAGCTTAAAAAAATGTACGCTTCAGATGATTAGCTCTAAACCTAGTTATAGTGCGACAAACTTATCTGAACCGGTGATCGTTATTCGAACTAAACTCTTTAAACGTCGCCATTTTGATTAATGACAGTCTGTTGAACTCCGTGAATGTGTTCTAGTGAATTTTTCGCATTGTATGTGAATATAAAATTAACTTATATCTCATAGGATATAACAAATATTTTTATAGAGGCACAATACTGTAGAAATTTCTATTCTACTATATGTGGGTGTACAAACACAATGTATTTTCTTACGTTATATACAAACATTAAAACTAGGAATTACTATGTGTATGGCTATACATTACTTGCGAAAAATTAACCGGTGACTTGTAACGCAGAAGCCAAACACTCAACCAACATATACATCTCTACTAATATTATACCAAGTTTGTGAGTTTCTGAGGTTGTAGGGGGTAATCTCTAGATCTACCGAACCGATTTTAAAAATTCTTTCACCGATAGAAAGCTACATTATTCCTGAGTGACATAGGTTATATTATATCATCCCGTAAAATGAAAAGAAACATATAGTCCACGCGGGCGAAGCCGTGGGCGGAAAGCTAGTTTACTATATATTTGTACCGACAAATTTCAAATCTGGAATACTCAGTTTATTATATGTTTAATTTTAAATCAATTTAAGCGAGTTTAGATGGCAACATTACTCGCGACAGTGGCGACGCTGTCACCGATTCAGATAAGTTTGTTGCACTATAATTATATTGATGCTATATTTATATTTATATTAATGCCTAACAAAAGTCGTTACTCTAACCTTTGCTAAATCAGTACTACATTACTTCTTGCTTCCTTGTCGCTGAAAATATGAACTTTAATGTAATTTATGTTAATTATATGAACAATTTAAGATATTAATTTTATACATACGGGTGAATCTTAATTTTTTAAAATGAAATTAATGTTAATTTAACTGTCAAGTAAACACATTGACATTATATTGTTTGCGCAAATTAGAGTTCAAATAGTATATAAAGTAACTATAGACGGACAGACCAGTTACTTGTCTTCTATTTTCAACCCTATCTGAATAGCATAAGAATGGTTTTTAATTGAAAACAGAAGATGCTGGATAGATTATCCTTTACTGTGTCGAGAAAAGAAATCTATTACACACACAACCATAGTTTTAAGATTTCTGATACAAAAATAAAAATTAACACATTAATGTGACAGTACATGAAACTCATTATCAATAAATTAAATTTCGACGTCAAATGATATAGTTTACGAATAATTGTGGTTAAAAATTGTGATAACCAGTAGTTTAAATATCATTCGAGTCCCGAATACCAGCAATTTTACCTGTTCGTTATCGAATATAATAATATGAATACAGATGGGGTGAAGTGATATTTTAGGTATAATTCACAAGATAAACGCTACATACATAATTATGAACATAAAAAAAATAACAAAAATAAAATCATAATAACTGCCGTCAAGCCGATTTTCCATCAATATTTTGACTAAATATACAAACATTGGGTAATAAAAATGTTATTTACGAAATTATTAACGAGGGCATTATTTTATTTGCCCGGGCAGAATACATGACGTATCGAGTACAGTATAAAACCAGCCAAGTGACTAGCAAACACAATAAATAAACGAGGTATATTGTGCAATTCTAGCAGTAAGGAACAATGATTTTTCCCTTTTGTGGTAAACTGCCCAATGTAATTATTAATTGTCGGTATCTATTGCCCGGGCAATGTTAATAATGACCCCGTTAATAACAATAACATGTATAAGGCAGAGTGAACATTATAATATTAATTAACTATTGAAATACGAAAGCGAATTCTAGATGACATGCTTTTAATACATATTTATACAATACTTTGTATGCGATGATCGTGAGAGTAATGTTGTTTTATGTTTTAGCCAATTTCAGCGTAACAAAGTATATAAGACCGAAGCTTTTCCTAAAACGGATTGCCCTGTAATCTCCAAATCCGCTAAATATATATACTGCATACTAAAAAATAATATAATAAAATTGTAACTAGCTGTCAGGTTGGGTTCCACTAAGGGACAAAAGGGGGGCGGGGGTGTAGTGACATATCACGTGTATTTATTTTTAGTTGAAAGCGGCCTCTGACCTTGTTTCACCGTTGTCAGACAGGGGGATAGTCTAAAATCTCGCCACGTATCACTAGGGAGGGATTAAGAAGTCGCAAAAAAACATGTGATTAGTAGTTTTAAACGACTCCTAAGATACTGGCTTCTTCTGGTGACATTAGGACGAGCAACACCTCAGTCCACCCGTGACCATGGATGCTGTAAAGGATCCGAAACGTCGGGAATTAAAAATATCAATATAACGCGATAAAATCCGAAAAAGTAGTTTTGTTTCAACACCTAAGATGTTTGGTCGGAATTATCGGTCGAAATTCCAGCTATCAGAATACCTATACCACGTGTGCAGAAGAAGTTCTCCTTCAAACTCTCAGATGTGCTCCTTTTTTAGGGTTCCATGCCCAAAGGATAAAAACGGGACCCCATTACTAAGACTCCGCTATCCGTCAGTCTGTCTGTCCGTCTGTCACCAGGCTGTATATCATGAACCGTATCAAATATTAAAACAACAGAATAAAATAAATATTTAAGGGGGCTCCCATACAATAAACGTGTTTTTTTTTTGCCGTTTTTATAAATAATGTTACGAAACCCTTCGTGTCCGACTCGCACTCGCACTTGGCCGGTTTTTTGTCATTACCCTCACAATCATATCACACAATGCCGGCTATACAATAACTATAAAATATCACAAACGTACAACTTATATGAAGCGGGATGCCACGATTATGTTGCCCAGGATTGTAGTTCCGCCAACTCTGCGTCGTCCTCTGAAAAAAAAAAGATTTAGATATCAGTAGGGTATGGTCTTAACATACCATCACGCCTGTATTCCCCGAAGGGTTAGGCAGAGGTGTACTAATGTACACCCACATTTCGCCGGTATGTTTAGGTCCCATGTAATAGGGGGCGAGCCTATTGCCATTAACCGGGCACGAATCCAGACTCCGAGCTGCTACTGGGAATTTCATAGAAAAACCCAATAACACTTTGCTCGACCTTGGAATCGAACCCAGGACCTCTAGCGTAGCAGTAACGCTGAGGACCACTAGACTAATGAGGCAGTCTAAGGGTATGGTATTATAGCGGAGAAATTAAAATAAACTTTGTTCAAATAATTCTCAATAGATCTCAAACGCCGCATACCGCGGTTAGCGGTATCGATTTCATATTGAACTTTGTGTAAAATTCATAAATATAAAATTCGATCCTAATAAGTGCATCTACTTATCCATACTATTACTTTATAATAATTATTATTTAATAATGATTATTTCATAAAATTAACAGTAAAATATTATGAGTACATGGTGTATTTTGGATTCTCCTTTTAAGCAAGTAATTTGCTGTTACTTTTCCAGATGAAATATTTTTTTGTAAACACAACATACCATCACGCCTGTATTCCCCGAAGGGAATGTCATTAGTCTAGTGGTCCTAAGCGCGACTGCTACGCTAAAGGTCCTGGGTTCGATCCCCAGGTCGAGCAAAGTGTTATTGGGTTTTTCTATGAAATTCCCAGTAGCAGCTCGGAGTCTGGATTTGTGCCCGGTTAATGGCAATAGGCCTATTACATGGGACCTAAACATACCGGCGAAATGTGGGTGTACATTAGTACACCTCTGCCTAACCCTACAGGCGTGATGGTATGTTATGTTATGTACATTCGCCGAGGTCGTCCCCATTCAACTCGTCCATCCGTACTCGCCATATACACTTGTTTCGTCAATCTCCGGTCATCCATTCTCTCTACATGACCAAACCATCTTAACATACCTTTCTCAATCCTTGTTACTACGTCTTCTTTCACAACGCTCCCTTATCACACTGTTTCTCACTCTATCTTTCAGCGCATTCTTTTCTTTCTTTCTCTCTCTAGATAACAAAATCTCCTAAGGACATTTATGTAAGTGAACTCACCGGATGCCTTGGACTTGCTGGGCTTGGGCTTGTCGTGCACGAGCTCGGCCGTGGGCACGTCCGGCAGTTTATCTGTGGGCACGTTGATGCCGAGCATCTCCTTATCCAGGTCCTCCTGAGAATGAGGGCATAAATTTATTATAGACATCACAATAAACTTCACCAACATAACATAACTTCAACAACATACCTAATACCTTTATGTAAATACCTATGTTTCACAAATAAATGTTCTAAGATTTTTTTGTGAAAGCCTACTATAAATGTGTGTGGCACATTACTAGTCGTTGGTGAAATGGAAAAATTACGTATTTCGTTTTGTTTTGGAAAATCAGGTCGTTTCTTAAAACAAGTACGAAAGAGACGCAGATTTTTAAAATGTTATACCAGTTATATTTTAATATCATTTTTATTTTAAATATTAATGTTAATAAAATTAAAAACTTTAAATGTATTGTAAAATTTGTTCTTTTTTAATCATGCTAGTGTTCCATTTCCATCCAACGTAGTAATCTGTTAACCCCCTCGTACTAAGCTAAATGCTTGTTTTACGAGTGATTTCACGTCGGTAGTACACTGAGGGTTTCGAACCGGCAACCACATGATCGCAAGTCCGACGCCCTAGCCATTAGGCTACCGCCGCTTCTATTTATTTAGTTATTTAGGTATAGCTTATTTTACTGCCTACGGCAAAACATTTAACAACAAAATGAACGAAGTATCTCACCTGTTCCAATTCCTCCAACTCTCTCTCCAGTTCATCCTCGTCGATATCGTTGGGGAAGGCGACATTGTTGCTGATCGCGTCTGTTATCTCGCGCGAGATATCGTGCTGTTCCGCTATGTCGTCCATTATGTCGTGCACCTTGTCTACGTCGCTGTGGATAAGAAATTGTTGGGTCTTTGTTAATAATATTCTCTTTCGACTTTGTCTGGGTTCAGGATATATATGTTAATATACATAATACATGACGAGCCTAGAACTAAAGTGGCGTATCCGCGTATGTAAAATTTCTGGTAAAATTCATCCTTGAGCATATAATAATATTGTAAATGGACAAAGGCCTTTGTCCATTTACAATATTTACCTAATAGTAATTCTTTTACTATTTGAAAGCTATTTTTTATCTTTTGATAAGGAGTTATTCACTCAATGTTATCACTCAAGTTATCCACTCAATGGGTGCCTGTAGATGGAAGGCGCCGTCGAGGTCGGCCCAGAAAGAGGTGGCGGGGTGATTTGGATGCGTACCGCGAGAGCTGGTTCGAGATGGCGCGAGAAAAGAGTACTTGGAAGGAATTGGGGGAGACCTTTGCCCAGCAGTGGGACAGTAAAGGCTAGCAAAAAAAAAGGAATTATTTCCTGAAATTACCCTTGAATGAACAACCTTACAAAATCCGCTGTCTCTCTTTATTATAGTACTACAGATATAACATACCATCACGCCTATATTCCCCGAAGGATTAAGTAGAAGTGTACTAATGCAAACATCACATAAAGAAAAATGGTCAGCATGGATGTCGCTTTGCGCGGAAATTCATTTTTATGTAGATCTGTGCAGTTATTGGCAAAGAATTGAGGAAAATTTCATTTTATTTCATAACATTTTGTGTTTCGGGTTTAATAGATATTACTGGGCATGAGGTTTAACAACTGAGTTCTC
This sequence comes from Subacronicta megacephala, assembly GCA_958496365.1. Classification (NCBI taxonomy): domain Eukaryota; kingdom Metazoa; phylum Arthropoda; class Insecta; order Lepidoptera; family Noctuidae; genus Subacronicta; species Subacronicta megacephala. The sequence goes on from OY292537.1 coordinate 1,762,336, forward strand.
AAGAAGACAACAGCGCTACGGTGCGGCAGCCCATATCATCATCATCAAACCATTACTCCGAATGAGAGGGATTAGGCTATAGTCCACCGCGCTAGAGTGGTGCGGGTTGGCACCCCATATGTTTGGAACTAAATACAAATGAAACCTTATCTTCTTAATATAAAATTCTCTCCTCACAATGTTAGTTACCATACTCCTCCGAAACGGCTTGACCGATTTTTATGAAATTTTATATGCATATTCAGTAGATCTGAGAAACGCAGTGATAGCCTGGTGATATGACCATTGGACTTCCAAGTCAAAGGTCTCGAGCTCGAATCCAAGGCATGCACCTCTGACTTTTCGAAGTAATGTGCGTATTAATAATTAATTATCACGCGCTTAAACGGTGAAGGAAAACATCGTGAGGAAACCTGCATGCCTGAGAGATTTTCTTGACGGCGTGTGTAGTCTGCCAACCCGCAGTAGGCTAGCGTGGTGGACTATAGCCTAATCCCTCTCGTACTGAGAGGAGACCCGTGCCCAGCAGTGGGACAATGTAATGGGTTGTGGATGATGATGATGATGATGATGAGAAACGTATACTCCACACGGGCGAAGCCGCGGGCAGACAGCTAGTAACATGTAAAACAAATACATACATATCCTTGTGAGCAAGTTTCATAGCGTTTGCCGCATCACGCATAGTGTTGAGCACTTGAGCGTTAGTGTTGGCGCCCTCTAGTGCTTCGCGCTGCGCTTCGATTTGAGTGAGCGTGCCGTCAATCTGTGTCAGTTGTTTCTCGTAGCGCTTCTTACGCTTCAAGGCGGCAATGGCGGCTGGGAACAGGAGAGACAAATATGCTTTTTGAATTTATAATGAGATAATGATATTGATGAAGTTATAATAAAATTTGCAACCACCATGCAAGCATAATAAGGTGTGGACATTCTAACTAAATCCATGGGGAAAAGCCAGAATTACTTTTTTTTTAAATAAATATTCTTGTATCTGTATAATGCTGGTTTTTATAAGAGTAGCCAGAAAAAGGCTCCAGTAAGAGCTCTTTCTATTGTAACACCTCCAATTCAGTTGAATCTAAGTTAAACATAAAAATTACTTGGAAAATAAATTAAAAAAACTAGTAAAATGCAGAGACATCATAAAATTCTTAAAAGTTTACTTTTTTTTTTGTGTGTGAGGTAGCATCATGTTTTGATATCATGTGACTGCAAAGCATGCCCCTGAGGGCTGCAACCTTGGCCACCACACCATTACAACACTTTATCTACTACTTAGCTATTAGCCAAAGTGTAGTTGATGTTTAACAAAGTCAGATTAATATGGTATTAGTACAATGACTTCTGTAATGTTTGTATCAATTGGTTTACTATCTTTGTGCTAGAGTATGAGATCATCAAGTGAGACTGACAAACAATACTATCATTAAAACATGAAAAATCTATACATATATTATTATCCTTACTTAATATAAAACAAAGTCCCCTGTGAAATCTTTCTGTCTTATTGTCTATTCCCGATAAACTCAAAAACTACTGAATGCATATTCATGCAGTATAACTAATAGACAATGATTCATGAAGAAAGTTGTGCTGTATAATTTTTTAAGCTTTTGTGTAAATTGGTTGAAATATGACAAAAAATTTTGGAGACAGGAAAAAGTCAAGCCGCCAGGGAGCTTTGCTACCTTTGCGAAGCCGGGGCAGGTTGCTAGTATAGTATTAAAAAAATGATATGAACAATTCACTGACTAATCACAAAACTCTCTCTCTATCGAGGGTATCAACTACCAAGGGATGTAGCTACTGCCATATCATAACATAACATAAAACATAACATACCATCACGCCTGTATTCCCCAAAGGGTTAGGCAGAGGTGTAATTAATGTACACCCACAGTTGGCTGGTATGTTTGGGTCCCATGTAATAGGGGGCGAGCCTATTGCCATTCACCGGGCACAAATCCAGACTCCAAGCTGCTACTGAGAATTTCATAGAAAAACTCAATAACACTTTGCTCAACCTGGGGATCAAACCCAAGACCTCTAGCGTAGCAGTCGCATTTGGGACCACTAGACCAACGAGGCAGTCACTAGACACTGCCATATCAGCCATATATATTTTATGCTCTTTGGGCTAAAAGGGCCCTAATGTGACTAGGTAAGCAAAATTTCATCCCCATTTAGGCTTTTCCACAGTATGGCAAGAGCAACCTTCAATAAATTGTAGATACAGGGCCCATCTAGGGTAAGCTACACCACTGATTAATACCATCACTGTATTCCTAGAAAAGCAGCTATACACTTCCAGTTATAGCTGAACTATCTGTAGCTGACACGAAAATAATGGAAGTTATTCAGTTTCTAAATATTGTTATTGATAGTGATAATCAAAACTAATAAAAACATTCAAATTATGCCAAAACGTTCAATCATATGGACTTTACTATGGACGTACCAACGAAACATCTAACAAAATAATTAGAAAACAAGGTCATGTCTACATGTCAACAAAGAATAGAGTTCAACATGCGAGCAAATTATTACGTAGGTGTCTCTTAAATAAAGAAACATCTGTAACTCACCGCGCTTATTCTTAGTGCCATTTTTCCTTGCCGTTTGTATTTCAATATCGATTTTCTTTTCTAAAAACTCCTGTTTTTTGAGCAGTAGCTCCTCCGTCTCTCGTAATTTCTGAATTGCATCGTGCGTCGACGGACCCTTCTCTTCTTTCTTCCCACCAAACAATTTCCCCAGAAAACTCATCTTGACTTCTAAATTATCCTAATAAATGCTAAATAAACAATATGATGCAAAGATTATTCAATAATTACGCGTAAAAAAGAAGATTTCTAATATTTCGATTTGCTTCTTTTACGGGAGTATGCGTCACCTAAGTAACAATCAAAATATAACATTTTGAAATAGAATCGATGTGCTGAATTATGACACCAACCAATATACCGTAAATATTTCGCTAAAATAAAAGTAATAAAGCTTTTAGTACTTCTTTAATTATTTATGTTGCAATTTCCCTTTAAAGTTCATACAATTAATTTTAAACAGTAAAATCAAAATGTGTACAATTGTCTCAAGATTTACTGAATTAGGTTTCAAAACGCACCATGACACAATCTGTTTTCTGTCAAAATATAAGTCTACAAAAAAATATAGTAGCCGTTAAGAATGTATTTGGGTTAATTGTATACCTGTCGTTATTAGGTCGGTGTAACACACGTTCATAAGTTAAGATTTTCTATTTACTTTTTAGCTGTTTTTTAATCTTGCTGCTTTGATCAATCAAATCTGACTTATATTTTTATTGTGTGATTACATAAATTTCATAACAAATCTTGTGCACATTTCTTGACTTCACCTGGTCAACCTTTCATTTGCTGGTGGAACTAACTTATAACAAACAAACATACACACAAGTTTCAGAACGTCAGTCTAATTTTGACAATTCAATTGTTTTGACTTTGTCTTTTTCTGATTTTTACTTGACTTTGACTGACATCATTCGATATAAAATCAGCCTCATGTGATTTTAATTCAAATTTTCTTTAAAAAGTACTACATTAATTGCACTATTTCTGAATTGAAAACGTCGAGTGATCTATAAAAATGGTTCGGGTAATAACTCAGGAAACCTACGATGAAGTGGTCAAGGAAAACATTACGGATTTTGATATGACTCCGCAAGAAGCTATACAAGATGCTGTTGCCCAATTTGAAGCACAGGTATGTGGGGAAAAATCCTCTTATCTTCTCTAATTTATGCACAAAAGCAATTTGTAGACAGCCGGATTATTTATATGCATGTAGTCTAACTATAAAATCTCGTTAGTCATGCTTAGGTCAGAGCCGCAATAAGCTTATAAATAATTCAGATTGTAGGATATTGAATGATCTAATCATTGTCCTTTGATCGTTAGAAGTAGGTATAACTTATTCTGACACATGTATATCCAATGATGCTCTCAAGATGAGGTCATTTGGGGAGTAACAAACTTTTTTTTTATTAGCAAACAATGTTTGGTCAGAAAGCCGGCTTGTGCTATGTTTAGTAGTAGATGTGAGCCTTTGATAATTAAGCTATCAACATGGTACAGTAACAATGGCGGTTAGAGTCACTTCAGCCTGTCCAAAAAGATTGGGGATTACTGTCATTACCCACAAAAAATAAATGGTCTTAGCTAAAAATATTGAAATTTTGGACTCCTGTTATCCTTACTGAATTATTATTAATTTTTACGAACACCACCAACTAATATTAATTGCCTTTGCCCTATTTAGTATAAAGGCTTATAAAAATAATGTAACCAAAACATGTTAAATTAATAAAGTAATTATATTTTTGTTTTTATTTCCAGGGTGTAGATTTATCAAATATAATAAAGGACCTGGCTCTTGGTTCCGGAGAAAATCATTTGGTATCTGAAACTCTAACCAAACTGAAAGAACTTTGTGGTAATGAAAAATTTGATGTAGATTCTGTTCTCAAAGAATTGGATGTTTTGAAGGTAATTTTAGGAATCTATTTTTTTTCCAATATATTTGATAAACAACTATTGTATGGTGGCACATCAAGTTACCACAAAATGTCAAATTTTCTCAGTTGATTTTGAACTTTATCTTCAACAGTTTAAGGTTTAAAATCATTTGGAGAAATTTAACAGTTTTGTATACCTTGACCTGCTGGTGACTCTACCTTATGTTAAGTGACAAGGCGATTGATGGAGCATGCTAGCCTAGGGGTAACCCTTGAAGTAACTCATTAACAGTAATTATTGTTTATTCTGTCATGTTTTTCCTGTTCTGCTAAGCCATGGAATTAAGGCATGCAAAGAGGGGAGGCCTTTGCCCAGGCTAGAATAATAATAATTATAAGAAGCAAACCCATTGCAATTACACCAAAACCAGTTGCAACTGAGAATTTCATCAATCAAAAAATACCTCAACCGAGAATTTAAACTCTGGCTCTCTTTCTCAGTAGTTGTATTTGCAACCATAGGGTCTCAATAGAGGTGATAACGACCCCATGTGGGCGTTTAAGACTTTCTTGGGGCTATTACATTTACATATAACAGTGGCTATAGCGCTTTTGGGATTTGTGACAGATGGTAAGTCACAGAAAATTATGGGGTTCTAGAATAATAATCTTAAAATATGGGGGGGGGGGCTAAATAACTTTGGGTACCTAAGAGCTAGACAAATTTCTCATAAAACCATGCTGTATCGCAAATCACAATAGTCTTTTTTTTTTTAAACTAGCCCACGCGGTACGCATCCAAATCATCCTGCCACCTATTTCAAAAAACTATAACATAACATAACATACCATCACGCCTGTATTCCCCGAAGGGTTAGGCAGAGGTGTACTTAATGTACACCCACAGTTCGCCGGTATGTTTGGGTCCCATGTAAACATAAAAATATCTATTGCAGTCGGAATGTCAAAAAGACATAGCCTACAGAGTTCGGGCAAGCAAGGAGGGTGCATACAAAATTCTCATAGACCTTCTATATTCAAAGCATAGCAAACTATGTCAAGAGCTTAGCGATAAGGACATACAGTTTATAATTAGCGTGCTGAACACTATGACGGCTTTGATGGAGTTGCAGCCAGACCTTTTAGATGTTAAGGGCCTTGATTTGATTAAAAAGTAAGTTATTTTTTTGCTGGCACTATTTTCCAATGTCATAGGTAAATAACATAACGCCTAGATTCCCTGAAGGAGGCAAAGGTGTACTAATGTACAACCACAATTCGCCGGTATTTTTAGGTCTCGTCTCATAGTGGGCGAGCCTATTGCCAAGCACAAATCCATACTCCGAGCTGTTCCCGAGAATTTCATAGAAAAACTCAATAAGATTGCTTGCCCTGGGAATCGAAACCAAGGACCTATAGCGTAGCATTTGCGGTTAGATATACTAGACTAAAAGCAGTGATAGCCTTGTGATATTGGACTGCCAAGTCAAAGGTCTCGAGTTCGAATCCAAGGCACGCACCTCTGACTTTTCGAAGTTATGTACGTATTAATAGTTAATTATCACGCGTATGAAAAATGATGAAGGAAAACATCGTGAGGTAACCTGCATGCCTGAGAGAATTTCTTGACGGCATGTGAAGTCTGCCAACCCGCAGTAGGCTAGCGTGGCGGACTATATCCTAATCCCTCTCGTACTGAGAAGACCCGTGCCCAGCAGTGGGACAATGTAATGGGTTGATGATGATGATGATACTAGACTAATTGGACAGTCTTACTACCTAATGACGCTTGTATATGACAAAACCATAACCTAGTGAAATTACTTAACTTACTACCTTAACTTATCACCATCCAGCTGTTTTTGTAAAAGATATTATTGTTCTTACACGACTATAAGCACCATTTGTAAATTGTCTTACAGCATTCTAGATAATGTGGAAAACGAAGACATAATAATAGCAACATTGAGATGGACTACAAACTGCTGCATCAAACATGAGATGAACCGACAGAAACTCTTCGCAAAGAACATCGCTGAAAACCTGAAACTGCTACTGAAAGTAACAGGCAATCAGAAAGTGAGCGTAGAATTATTTTTTATGGTTAACATTTAATTTATAGTTTGTTTATTTCTTTGAAACCAGTTTGTCTTTTAAGCGCCCAAATTTTTTTTGGTTTTTCACAAATTGTTTTTCTATAATCTATAACATACTTTAGGATCATGGAAATGCGACTGCTATGCTAGAGGTCCTGTGTTCGATCCCCAGGTCGAGTGTTATTGGGTTTTTCTATAAAATTCTTAGTGGCAGCTCGGAGTCTGGATTTTTGCCCGGTTAATGGCAATAGGCTCGCCCCCTACTACATGTGACCTTAACAAATCGAATTGTGGGTGTATATTGGTAGACCTCTGCCTATGCCTTAGGGGAATACAGGCATGATGCTATCATCATCATCATCATCATCAGCCTATACTAGTCCACTGCTGGACGTAGGCCTCCCCTAGTGTGCGCCATTTCACCCTGTCCTCCGCTTTTCGCATCCAGCTTCTGCCAGCAACCTTTCACAAATCATCATTCCATCTTGCCGGAGGACTTCCAACACTACGTTTGCCCAGTCGTGGTTTCCACTCGAGAACACGTCTACCCCAACGGTTGTCGGTTCTTCTACAAATATGGTCATCATCAACCCATTACATTGTCCCACTGCTAGGCCCGGGTCTCCTCTCAGTACGAGAGGGATTAGGCTATAGTCCACCACGCTAGCCTACTGCGGGTTGGCAGACTTCACATGCCGTCAAGAAAATCTCTCAGGCATGCATGTTACCTCACGATGTTTTCCTTCACCGTTTTAAGCGTGTGATAATTAATTATTTATACGCAAGTCAGAGCTGCGTGCCTTGAATTTGAACTCGAGACCTTTGACTTGGCAGTCCAATGGTCATATCATTAGGCTATCGCTGCACTTTTTACAAATATGGTGATGATATTATGTTATTCTGATTGTTTTAGTTGCTAAGTGAGAGTTTACAAGTGATTAGGAAGTTGACGTTGGACGACGATGTCAGACATGAGTTTGGAAAAGCCCACGACCACGCGAAGGAGTTAGGTGCACAGCTTCTGGAGCCACTCACAAATTTGCTGAAAGGTAAGTTGATATCGAAACTACAGGCAAAATCTTAAGGCTAAATGTTCAGTGTTGGCCTCCAAATTCAATATTATTTTGGATTTTCGCAAATTGTTTGGATATAACACATTCTAGGTACGGTGGCCAGCTCTATTTTACACCAAAATCTTCTACGATAGTGATTTTGAAGCAAAAGTTTTAATACTCAATTGTGAATAAGTTGTTGTTGACGTCACAATTTCTACTGCCAAGTACGGTGGCCAGCAGGTCAAGGTATACAAAACTGTCAAATTTCTCCAAATGATTTTAAACCTTAAATTGGTGAAGATAAAGTTCAAAATCAACTGAGAAAATTTGACATTTTGTAGTAACTTGATGTAAGTTACTACACTATCGTAGAAGATTTTGGTGTAAAATAGAGGATTCGCCAACATTTACAATTTGCGAAAAAATAAAAAATAATTTGGCGCCCAGGGCTGAACGTTTAGCCTTAAGTAAAATAGACCTAAGTTTAAAAATGTTGCTGTGCACGACAGGGTCCATATGGGGTAGTTGACTGGTTTGATTTATTAAAATCCCCCGACAATTGCATTATATCTCGACCGATTTTCATCAAACATAGCTAAGAACACTCCCGACTAATTCACCTTTCAAACAAAAATAAAACTAAATCCAAATCGGTCCATCCGTTCGGGAGCTACGATGCCACGGACAGGCACACACAAACACACCAAACTTATAACACCCCATCGTTTTTGCGTCGGGGGTTAAATATAACAGACCTATTGAAAAATATATACTGAAAACATAATTGAAGTCGACTTACAAAGTTCCAAGTTTTTCAAGACAAATTACCAGTTAATGGTAAGTAGTCATCGCTGCCCATGGACATCAATACCAAAGGAGTTGCTGATGCGGTGCCGAGACTATTTAAGGAAAAGGGAGGGGAAGGAGAAAAGGAGAAGTAAGGGGACTGAGGGGGGAATTGGGCCTCCGGCGCTCCACACTCACCGTACGAAACGCAACCTTCCTTTTCTCCTGCAACTCCTTTGGTATTGCAGATATCTATGGGCGGCGTAGACGACTTATCAGTTGGCTCGCCTGTTCGCTTGCCGTTATACAAAATAAAAAAATCCTTTGACAGAAAACACAAAACCGCCACTAGTGTCAGAGCTTATGCTTACGATCGCAAGTCTGTTGGTACGTCACGAGCTATGCAAGATGGTCGCCGATTGTGGAGTGAACACGTTGTTTACTGTCCTTGCTGACAATTACGACAACGTAGCTGTTGTACAACAAGCTGATAAACTGTGAGTACATTTAATATTATTATTATGCAAGGTCAGTATATACTAAATATTCGAAACACGAAACACGTATGTAGTATTTTTAGGTAAAGAATCTATGTACAAAATTTCAAAACTGTATCTTGGAAAATGTCAATGTTATAAGCTTGTTATGTTATCTGGTTGTCTGTCGCATCAATCTGTGGCATCGACTTCGGGCGACTGAAGGGCTTGTTGTACCCCAAATTATAACAACATACCATCACGCCTGTACTCCCCAAAGGGTTAGGCAGAGGTGTACTAATGTACTGCCACATTTCGCGGGTATGTTTAGGTCTATAATAGGGGGCGAGCCTATTGCCATTAACCCGTCACAAATCCAGACTTTAAGCTGCTATTGAGAAAACCGTTATTGCAACATCATAACTGGGGATACCACTACCAATATTATTTATTTATTATTTGAGCGGCGGTAGCCTAATGGCTAGGGCGTCGGACTTGCGATCATATGGTTGCCGGTTCGAACCCCACCCATTGCACTACCGACGTGAACCCACTCGTAACACAAGCATTTAGCTTAGCACGAGGGGTTAACAAGAATACTAGTAATGTGTGACCCACATTGCTAGTAAGCTTTTGTTTAAAAAAAAAAAAAAAAAAAAAAAAAAAATTATATAACCATTACTTCAATACCTCTTTAGGTTAAGGGCGACTGTTACGCTAGAGGTCCTGGGTTCGATACCTAGGTTGAACAATGATTCTATGAATTTCTCAGTAGCAGTTCGGAGTCTCGATTAGTGCCCGGTTAATGGCAATAGTCTCGCCCCCTATTTCATGGGACCTAAACATACCGGCGCCTAACCACACGGGGAATGCAGGCCGGATGATAGGTAAGATATTTATTAAAGCTGGTAATGCTCAAATTATTAAATAAAAAAAGTAAATAAATTTTCAGCATTTATTTATATTGCATTGTCTAAGTTTCCTAATAATTGTGATATCCGTCACCATACCAAATGCTAAATATTACATGATCAAATTAAACAAGAAAAAATATCACACTGTCAAACTTTAAAAAAAAGGCGTGAGTAGGTGAGTATATTATGTAAGAAAATACTTTTCTAGTATTCATTAGAAACCACACATTTTCTCAGCAGACTGATAATGCGACCTCAAGAACAAACATCTATCATTGTCGATAAACAAAGTTTTCTTCTTCACAATAATCTCATTCTCTAACAACGATCTCTCGTGTATGAGCTCGGCTCTCAACTTCTCTGTCTCTAAGGACCGTTTCTGTAACAAGCTCATACTATCATTCAGGTCTCTCACTTCTTCGATCAAAGCTATTAAAGAACCTTCCCTACAATTCTCGACATTAGGTCTACAATTTTTTGTATTCAAACGCGTTTGAACGACTTGTATTCTTTGAGAAACTTTCAACATCTCCTCGTGTAACATTTCTAGAATGTTCTCTGTCTCAACTATCTTGTCTAACGTCAGTTTCAACTGGGCTTCTAGCTCGGTCTTCACTTGTTCGGTTCTAGCGATTCGTTCGCTCAATGATTTGTTGACTTTGATGTCTTGGGAGCGCAGATCTCTTGAGGTGTTGATAAGAATGGCATCGACTTTGGCTCTTAAAGCCTTGGATTTGTCTATTGCGATCTTAAATTCGTTTAGAGCGTTGATCGTGTGCTGCTCCCATGATGGCACGTTTGATTGGCCTGAAATATAAATATGGTTATTCGTCCAAACAAAACTAGCTGTTGCCAACAATTTTTATTTTTTTAGATAAAAGCCTAAGACCTATAATGTAATCTGATCGACATCTGTTTAGATTTTTTGGCGTGGAAAGGTTACAGACAAATATTTACGTTTGTATTTATATTAATAACATGGAAGTATGGATTGTAGTGGCTATAAATACTGCCTTATTGGCCTAAATATCGCAATTAGAATTCCTAAACTCGTCTCGACTCTTAGGTTAGTTACATAACAGTGTTATTTTACTGGAAATTCTCCGTAGCAACATCGAGTTTTAATATGTGACCTACTTATATAGATAAAGGCCCATTGCTTTTCATATCATAATCAAAATAGTAAAAGATTTTAAAAAAATACGGTGAATTTTACATTATGAAGCACCTTAAGGCATTAATTTTCGAATACAGTTGGTACTAGACTCGCTGTTAAAATTTTGCCGGATTTTTTACAGATATTTTCTAACAATGCGGTTGAACTTAATATTAGCTTACCTTCAGAAAGCCTTGTAGCTCCAGCAGAATCCTTCACATTGACAGATTTAGTCTCCAAATCAGCGTTTTCGCTTTCATACTTAAAAGCCAAACGCTTATCACTCCAGTCCCTCTCTAGCCAATTCTTGGACGCCACATTCATGTCCAACTGATACTCAATATCCCTCAACATATCTCTATGAAGTTTCTTCACGTTTTCTATCAAAGCTGACTCCGTGAACAGATCCTCTTGAGGCTCATCGTAAACTAAATCCGACTGCATCCGATTCCTTCTCAAATCTAAGCATTCTTCGGTGATATATTCTGGTATTTTCAAAGTATCCATTGCATTTTTTAACTGCTGCCTTTGAGCTTCTAAAACGTTGATTACCGCGTCCATATCTCTTATAGCTCGTTCTAATTCAGCTTTCCAATAATTGATATGCCTCGCTCTATGTTTTAGCTGGTCAGTGCTATCGCTAAAATCTTCGCAAGATGTTTGATTTACTTTTATAATGCTGTTCTTTGTGATAGCGGTGTTGTTATCAGTTGTTCCAATAATGTCACCTTTCAGGACTCTTTGGTTGTGTTCGTGCCAAGTTTTGATTGTCGATAGAGCATAGTTTTTATCACCAAACGATAGGTAGTCCCCTTTTTCTGCTGTTGTCATTGTTCCTTCTTTACTTATTGTTCTTTTTACTGATAAAAAAATCGCAACTGGCCACTAAAGAGATATTACAAACAATGTTAGTTTTGTGCTTATTTTATTTTGTAATTATTATATTTTAAAGGCTATCTATAATGCCTAATTTTTCTGGTGTCTATCAAGGTGGGTATCGTAGGTATCGTATTTTTTTTTGCCTATATAAAGAATGATAGGAAAAATGCACCTACCTCAGTCGGTTTTTATCTTTTTACTCTAAGTTATTAAAATTAGGATTGACTGGATTATATTAACTCAAATTATTTTACAAATTGTTTTAGGCAAGGTTGGTTTTCGAAGCTACACTAAAATGTTATACTTTGTTCGTATTGAGTAAACTAAACTCTGTTGTCATGGCATCACAAATGGTTGTTAAGGCGATGCCCTGTTTGTTGACGAATTTAAAACCCCCAAGTTTTAAATTCGTCAACAAACAGGGCATCGCCGTTCTGTTATTAACTGTGAATGAACACGCATACCGTTCTAACGTGACGACAATGCATTTTTAGGAGCAATGCCTTTAAATGTTGCAGTTTTAGTACACACCACTAATTATGTTAAAATAAACATACATTCAACTTTAATTTATTACGTTTTCTAACCTAAACCTAACTGAAAGAATTTTGATGAAAAAGTGTCTTTAAAAGATCTATTTCCAGAAATTATTATTAGTAACTTGCCATATACTTAGGTACTTTTCGGAAATTAATATTGGATTTTCCTTTAAACAAGGATCCCTCTGAATCAATAACACCCATCTTTGTGGACTATATATTAAACTATCGCGGGAATCAAACGTAACCAACACTCATAATCCGTTATTTTTTTACAGGATCACAGCTTTGGCAGGAAATGACGATGTGAAGAGAGATTTAGTCAAAAGCGGGATTGTGCCGATCGTAGTATCCATACTTGCAAGACACTCGGTAAGATTATTCTAAACTACTTATTTTTTTTGTTTTGCTACTTGATTTGTTTTTTTTAGATCATGACGCCTGTATTCCTCAAAGGGTTGCAGAGGTGTAATAATGTATCCCACCCTTCGCCGGTATGTTTAGGTCCCTTTTGAAAGGGTGCGAGCCTTTTGCCAAGTATGCATATTGTAATTAGGGTCGCACATTACTAGTATTCTTGTTAACCTCTCGTACTAAGATAAATGCTTATATTAAGAGTGGGTTCACGTCGGTAGTGCAATGAGTGGGTTTAAAACCGGCAACCACATGATCACAAGTCCGAAGCCGTAGCCATTAGGCTACTGCCGCCTAATGATGATGCCAAATACAATTAAAAACACATTCGAAGATAACATTTTTAGTGAAAAGAAAATTTAACCTTCTTACGGACGGTTAGTCAACTAAGCGACTATCACTTTCACATTTGAAATACGCATTTAAGTCAAATATTGACTGTCTGATTAAGGTCCTACGCATGACTGCTACGCTAGAGGTCCTGGGTTCGATCCCCAGGTCGAGCAGTGTTGTTGGTTTTTTTCTATGAAATTCCTAGTAGCAGCTCGTGGATTTGTAGTTAATGGCAACAGGCTCGCTCCCTATTACATGGGACATAAACATACCGGCGAACTGTGGGTATAGTACACCTCAGCCTAACCCTTCGGTGAATACAGGTGTGAAGGTATGTTAAGTCAAATATTTTCTTTTTAGAGCAACGCTGCAGCGACGGCTTTGACATTAAAGTGTATAGCGGCTTTATCCCTGCGAGAGACGGGGCATAGCATACAGTTCATAGAAAGCGGGGCGCCTGAGGCCATCATTGAGTGCATGAAAGTACATCCGGACAACGCGGGTGTACAGGTAAGTAATTACGGAACGAAAGTATAGAGAAAAAAGGTTTTATTTCGTAAGATATAAGGAACATATTTTTACTTTCAACAAAAAAAATAAGGAAAAAAAGTAGTTCAAATAATGTTACGTCACAATAAAGAATCTGTCAGTTGTCAAATCAAACGTCATGTCAACAAGTGTCATGGCGGCCTTGAAAATATAAATATTATCTTATTAAAAAATAATCTTTTTTGCGACTGTACTTTTCTATGAATGGATTTATTCAAATGGATGCTTTTTGTATTTATGAAATTTCCTTTTTAACCCCCGCTATAAGTTTGACGTGTCTGTGTGTGTGTGTCTGTAGCATCGTAGCTCCCGAACGGATGAACCGATCTTGATTTAGTTTTTTTTTTTGTTTGAAAGGTGAATTAGTCGGGAGTGTTCTTAGCTATGTTTGATGAAAATCGGTCGAGATATAATCCAATTGGCTGGGGTTTTTATTTTTTTTAAATTATTCATCTATGTATTGTATAGTGCTGGTCCCAAATCAAACATTGCTTTTATAAATTCGCTCTTTGATAAAATAACTTCACCATTGTTACAGAAAAACGCGTGCTGGGCAATTCGCAACATGGTAGCGAGATGTCGCGAGCACAACGTGAAATTCCACGAATTAGGTGTGGAGTCACTCCTCAACGGTGCTTACGAGAAATTTGCCGAAGACTTCGGTTTCGATATCAAGTCCGCCTTAAGAGATTTAGAGTGTGACGTCAAACTAGATGAGCAATGGACTGGGAAAGGTGTGCAGTTAGAATATTGAGAGTAGAGTATATTGCGATGTAATTTGTTAAACATTAATCCCTCTCAATCTGAGAGGAGGCTATGCCCAGCTGTGGCCTATATTACTCTTATTGCTTAGAACTGCTAGAAGTGTAAATGCCTTATTTTATTGCTGATTGCGGATTTTTTTGGAAAATGATTAAAAAATACTGGACAGAATATGTAAGTGAAAAAGAAAATATTCTGGTAAAGTCCTCTTAATACAAATACACACGGGTACACCTCAAGCTATACAACACCAGTATAGGCTGGCCTTGCATTGTACGAAAAAGCTTTACAATAGAAGGTCAGTCTAAACTGGATTTGTTTAGTTTGATGTGTAGCTGTGTGTACAAGTGTTTTAAATCTATCGCAGTTCTTACATTCATATGAATGTATGAAAGAACGTCAAAATAATAAATAGAATCGGTTCAAAGCTAATTAAAACTATTTTTTACGGATTTGATCGCATACTTTTGATAATATTTAATTTGGTGCCAACCCGCAGTAGGCTAGCACTGTGGACTATAGCCTAACTCAGTCGTACTAAACCTTTTTTTCATAAGGACCTCATATCAAATAAAAAGTTAAAATGGAACTTTGCGAACAAAGAAGTGAGGCCGGCTAAAACTACGCCTAACGGTGTACAGCACACAATTACACGCACACACGTATTCCGAAACTACGCCTTATCTTGTCAGTCGAGCTATCGAGGTATCGAAAGTTCGACTGACAAGATAAGGCGTAGTTAACTAATACATACGTGCGTGTAATTGTGTGTTGTACACCGTTAGGCGTAGTTTTAGCCGGCCTCACTTCTTTGTTCGCAAAGTTCCATCTTAACTTTTTATTTGATCTGAGATAAGGACCACGTTTTATTAGTGGTGTCGCGGGCCGCAAAATTACAAAAATGGTTTTAGGTTTTCTTGCAATTGAATTTAACAAGACTGCCTCGTTGGTCTAGTGGTCCCAATCGCGACTGCTACGCTAGAGGTCTTGGGTTCGATCCCCAGGTCGAGCAAAGTGTTATTGAGTTTTTCTATGAAATTCTCAGTAGCAGCTCGGAGTCTGGATTTGTGCCCGGTGAATGGCAATAGGCTCGCCCCCTATTACATGGGACCCAAACATACCGGCGAACTGTGGGTGTACATTAAGTACACCTCTGCCTAACCCTTCGGGGAATACAGGCGTGATGGTATGTTATGAATTTAACAACTTTGAACGGATTCATCGCGTAACATTTTTTACATATGAATGCCCCGCCGACCACAGCTTGAGTATAGCTGGCCTAAACCCTCTTATAAAGAAGACTCAGCAGTAACCCATATACCATCAAGCCTGTAGTCCCCGAATGGTTAGGCAGAGGTGTACTAATGTACACCCACATTTCGCCGGTATGTGTAGGTCCCATGTAATAGGGGACGAGCCTATTGCCATTAACCGGTCACAAATCCAGACTCCGAGCTGCTACTGAGAATTTCATAGAAAAACCCAATAACACTTTACTCGACCGGGATCGAACTCAGGACCGTAGCAGTCGCGCTTAGGACCACTAGACTAATGAGGCAGTGGGCAGTAACCCAATATGAGCAGCTTAATAATAAATAGTTAGTAATTCTCAGCGACTTTGCCCAGGTCTCCAATCCAGTAATACTTCAAGCATGTACTCGGATTCATGGTCGCCTTTCAAGAATATTAGTACTATGGCGCTTGAAGCCTGTTGGTAGAATTATTGTCTTGCATTGAAACAAAATACAAACATAATAACATTTTTAATTGACACATACGGTGCGAAATTAATTTTTTTCTTGGGTTTTCGATTTTTTTCCGGCTATATAACACATTCTAGGTACAGTTTTCAGCACATCAGGTTATACAAATTGTCAAATTTCTCTCCAAATGATTTTAAACCTTAAAATATTGATTATTGAGTTCAAAATCAACTGAGAAAATTTGACATTTTTGGTATTAACTTGATGTGCTGGCCACCGTACTTGGCAGTAGAAATTGCGACATCAACAATTACTTATTCACAATTGAGTATTAAAACTTTTGCTTAAAAATCGTTATCATAGAAGATTTTGGTGTAAAATAGTGGATTCGGCGAAAAATTACAATTTACACCCTAAATCTACTACGATAGCAATTTGTAAGCAAAAGTTTTAATACTCAATTAGGAACATGCATGCGTTTTCTTATTTTTTTTATTAATTCTATACATCATAACAACACAATAGAAGATATAATTATTCCTGGGAATGTTCAAAATTTTTAAAAAAATATTATTCAACATTATATCCAAAATTGAGCAGTTTAAACGCCGCCATTTTTTGCGCGCTTCAGATGACGTCATGGGCCGCGATCATCGCACGAAGTGTTTGTTTATTACAGGTGTTTTGGTTAATTCTTAAAGATTTTACCATGGAAGAAGCTAAAAACCCTTTCTATCGGTATAGCATAGTACCAAAATGAAAAAAATCTATCAGAACTACTCCCGATAAAGTATTTTTTTTTCTTTCGGTCATCGTATATAATCTCACCACTGACGAAAATCGCTCAAGACACACAAATTAAAATATATTTCCAAGATAATTCCCATTCTAGCAGCTTTCGACTATGTGATTAAATTCAATGTCGTGGCCTGTGACGTTTCATTTCATTCGACCAATGACAGCGCGTTTTGTAAATTTGAATTTCGCTCGCATAATTAGCACTTTTTAATTATTATTTTATACAAATAAATAACAATTATGTAACAAAATGTTGATACAATAATACTTTATGTATGTTTAAGATTCCGGAAGAAAATATATTAGGCAAATTTAAACTTCATGCATATTCCTAATTGTGAATAAGTTATTTTTAATGTCGCAATTTCAATCACCTTGCACCTAGAATGTGTTATAGCTGAAAATTTCACGAAAAACATTTTGAATTTCTTGCCCAACCCTCAGATCAAATAAAAAGTTAAGATGGAACTTTGCGAACAAAGAAGTGAGGCCGGATAAAACTACGTCATGCCGTGTACAACACAGAATTACACGCACAAATGTATTAGTTAACTAAGATAAGGCGTAGTTTAGGTATACGTGTGTGCGTGTAATTGTGTGTTGTACACGGCATGGCGTAGTTTTAGCCGGCCTCACTACTTTGTTCGCAAAGTTCCATCTTAACTTTTTATTTGATTTGATTTAATAACATATTTCAATACATTACCAGTTATGTATATCACTGAAATTTTAGGTTGTGATTTAACTCCTATTTTTATATTTTTTTTACCGCTTTTTTATAATAACAAAAGTCCTTTGAATAAAAATGCTAGTTATTAAAAAATATTTATTGTTACAATAACATTTTCAATGACATTATTAACACATATATTATTTGTAACCACAATAAAAGCATAATTCATAATTATGTCGACTATTATTACGGAATCCCTTTTATCAATCAAATTATTATTATTATAGTTATGTAATAATTCCTGTTAAAAACATGATAATTAAAATGTAGCTTTTTCAGCACCTGTAATAATTAGTGTTTAAAAACATGATAATTAAAATGAAACTTTTTCAGCAGCATTTTTGTGAATTTTTAAAACCCGTCACAATAAGAAGGGTCATGTAAGTTCACATTGTGATATAAGCTAAACCCATTTCAATGGGATTTTTTATTGGAAGCTTTCAGTGAGATCCTATTGGCTATTTTTTATCACATGGCTTTTGGTTGGGCATTTTTTGAGTATTTTTTTATTGTGTAATACTTTAAAAGCAAGCAGAAAAATGAAATCTTATACTAAAATTAGAATTAAACGTTCAAAATTTAAGATTCAAGTTTACAATTACAATTGGTATACCTACATATTATATATATCAGATCATTTATATCGACAGAAATATTTTTTTAAAACATTTTCAATTATAAAAAATAATACTAAAAAACACAAAGACAATTGACATTTAAAGGTCTGTACAGATATAAGAGGTACTTCGCTACCGCTGTAGGTAGAGAAAAGTAAAAATTAATATACATAATAAGTGCAGTGATAACCATTAGACTGCCAATTCAAAGGTCTCTAGTTCGAATCCAAGACACGCACCTCTTGACATTTTGGAGGCATGTGCGTATAAATAATTAGGTCACGCGCTTAAACGGTGAAGGAAAACATCGTGAGGAAACCTGCATGCCCAATAGATTTGCTTGACGGTGTGTGAATTCTGCCAACCCGCAGTAGGCTAGCGTGATGGTCTATAGCCTAATCCCTTTCATTATGAGAGGATACTCAAGCCCAGCAGTGGGACAACGTAATGGGTTGATGGCAATTAAGAGGATACCAATAGGAAACTAGAAGCTCTTTGAACTTGCAATATTGATATGCACTAAGGTTTGAACATACCATCACCCGTCACGCCTGTATTCCCCAAGGGGGTGTACATTAGTACACGTGTGCCTAAACAGGTGTACTAATGTAACCCACAGTTTGCTTCCCATGAAAAGGCGGGCGCGCTTTTTTCAATATTTAATATAATGTATATTTCCCTTCACAAGGAAAAAGTAAAATAAACATAAACCTCCAATGCACTCACATCCTGTTATCGGCATAATGTACCAGCAAATTATGTTAAAACAATATATTTTAAAAGAGTGTCCATGGAGTTTCTTGCCGGATTCTTTTCCATGGGATCAACTTTTTGGAACCGTGCAACTAGAGTCAATAACGTTTCATAAACGCTTGTGAAAGCTTATTTGAAATAAAAACATTTGATTTGAAAATAGTTGAGATATTGTTGTCATAGATAGGCATTCAAAAATTCGAACTGCTTTCACAATTTCCTAGAAAAATCCAATATCACTTTGCCCGACCTGGAAGTCAATCCCAGGACCTTTAGACTTTAAAATTAAAAGACTAATGACCTAGGTACACACAGCGGCAGCAAATTTCGCTCGCGTATATCTGAACAGGCTTTAAATAATCTAAGCCTGCTTATCTAACAACGAAATCACCTAATGTGATGATAACAATACTATATTCCGACAAACTAATAAGCGCCACACGATATAATTTTGTCGATGCGCACTTCGTGCACAAAAGACACAAAAAGACGAGATAATAATACGACAAAATTATTTCGAGCATGTTAGCTCCCAGCCACATCACGAAGAAGACACTTGGTTTGATACTTAAAACATAAAAAAAATGTAAACATTAACCTTCTTTATAAAAATATAAAACGTTAAATATTTTCCCTATACCTAGCTATAATGTTTTGTCTTCTTTTATTGACGAGTTATCTGATGGTAAGTAGTCATCGCCGCCCATAGACATCTGCAATACCGAAGGAGTTGCAGAACAGATGAGGTTAATATATTTTTTTGGGTAAAATATTAAATCCTCATTACGTCTCTATCAAGATTTCCTAATTTTATTTCTTTTTCGATATGAAAATAATGATTGAAAAGTGCAAAAAATGTGGGAAATTCAAAGCTGTTACGGCTGAAACGGAGCGTTATTGGTCAGACAATTTGACCAATGGCGTCGTCGTGTGTGACATCAAAGTCTTTGTGTATGTCACTGTCAAAAGCGCTTGTTCTGTTCGTAACGAACATTTGTTGTTAAGTTGTCACAGACTTTGACGTCACGCGCCAAGCCCGCCATTATGGCGCATTTAAAACGCCTGAAAAAGTTTGAAATTATTAAATAAATAAATAAATATATACTAAATTTTACATTTTTGGTGCTGAATATTATTTAACAGTAATAAAACGATTTAAGCTATCATAAAAAAAAACTACAAAAAAATCATTGCATATTCCCTATTGTGCCTCCGGCGCTCCACACTCACCGTACGAAACGCAACATTATGCATACTACTAGGTACTTGACGTCGATATTCTGTGGGAAGTGTCAAAACAAGACAAAACACATAGTTCTAGGAGACTTTCAAGACGTTTTATATTTTTATAAATAAATTATGATGTCGGTAATTATTTAAGGCGGAACGCCTGGCTTGGGGTGACAAATAGTTTTCTTTTTCTAGAATTGTACGTACGATGTACACAATCTAGGTACACACGGCTACAGGTCAACCTATACAAAACCAGTTTAAGCTGATCTTGCATTGTATAGGTCTCCCATACAAGAAGAGGCCAGTGTAAACTGGTTTCGTATAGCTTGATGTGTAGCCGTGCGTACATGTCTGTAGAAATTGTGACTAATTCACAATTGAGCATTTGAACTTTTGCTTAAAAATCGTTATCGTCAAAGATTTTGGTGTAAAAATTGTGTATTCGGCGAAAAGTGTCCGTTTAAGCAAAAGTTTTAATACTCAATTGTGAATAACTTATTGTTTATGTAATTTCTACTGCCATGTGCCTAGAATGTTATAGCCGAAAAAAATACCAAAGACAAAGAAAAATTTGATTATCGCCCAACCCAACCCTGACTTTACGGCTTTAGCCTTAAAAAAGAATTATTCTAAACTATAATACATACTAATTACACAATTATTTGTGATAGCCTGCGAAATTCAAATCATACATTGGTTCGTCTTTTTGCTCTCTTAAATGATGCATATGGTATTAAAAAAGAGATTAATTCTACTTTGTACTATAAATAAGGTGGGTAGATGGAGAGAAGAAGAGAACTGCTATTTACAGACGAACAGAACATTCAGACACACATTCCACATTTCTAAATCACTATTGTACGAAAAACTATTACTAACTACCCTGATTTATGCGATAATCGTATATAAGGCACCTTTGTATTAGTAAAACAAAATGCAACCCTTCAAGTCCTATATATGATAGACTCAATACAAAATCTATGGTTTCGGTCTCATGAAACTGTACGGTCGCTGAATTAAAATAGTTTTAATTCCTTTCAGTATTTTTAGATTGTAAAAGCTACTTAGCATCCCTATGTAAGAAGATATTTGTATCTTCGTTAAGAAATATGTTTACCTATTACGAATTAGGAATTCTCTGAATTAAAAAATGAGTTGTGGCTTAAATATAGAATTGAATAGGTCCTACAAATTGGCAGACTACAACGCAGGACTGCTGGTTTTTTAATATAATCAAATTTTAACATAACATCACGCTTGTATTCCCCGAAGGGTTAGGTAGAGGTGTACTGACGTACTTCCACATTTCGCCGGTATGTTTAGGTCCCATGTAATAGGGGGCGAGCCTATTGCCATTTCCAGACACAAATCCAGACTCCGATCTGCTACTGAGAATTCCATAAAAAACCCAATAACACTTTGCTCGACCTGGGGATCGAACCTAGGACCTCTAGCGTAGCAGTCGCGCTTAGGACCACTAGACTAATGAAACAGTCAATCAAATTTCCAGTAACCGACAAAAGCCAAAACAAATATTTTTTACTTTTTGTTCTTCCATCTGTATATTTGTAAGCGCATCACGCCAAAATTACTGCACGCAATTGGATGCGGTCTTAGCTGGAGGTCTAACTTTAAATCTGGTGAATGTTTCATCGCTACGCTCGCATCTGATACGCTGCCTCGAGGCGGACCGGAGGGACGGTGAGCGATCATCTATTACTCAATAATCTTCTGAATTGGAAAATCGTATAAATCAAGATAGTATTGATCACATATGTATACTATATTACAAAATATAATCACCTCCGGGTCAAGACAGTCTGTATTTGTGAGCTCTTTCGAGGAACTGCTCGTAGTTCCATTTCTTATAGTTCATTATTTTCTGTCCATTCATGATAGTGTGTATCATAATCTTCGGGTTGTAGTTCAAGTTTGTTAGAAGCTGAAAATTAAGGAAACAGTGAGCAGTTATAACCGAGTGTTTTTTAAAAAAAAGATAGATAGATTGTTCTTTATTGTATACAAGAAACAAAATACAAAACAAACGTAGTAAGTAATTGGCGGTCTTATCGCCAAAAGCAGTTTCTTCCAGACAACCATTGGGTGGACAAGATTGGTTAAAAGATAATGGGCCGTTGCAGGTGTACATAGTAAATAGGTATTCAGTAAATATATACTTAAAAGCTTACTCGCAATGTGGGTCGCAAATAACTAGTATTCTTGTTAACCCCTCGTTCTAAGCTAAATGCTTGTGTTACGAGTGGGTTCACGTCGGTAGTGCAATGGGTGGGTTTCGAACCGGCAACCACATGATTGCAAGTCCGACTCCCTAGCCATTAGGTTACCGCCGCTAATATCAAGGAACCTTTGACTTGGCAATAAATTACGTATCTCTACATAATATAAAACGAAAGTCATGACGCGTCTGTCTGTTCGCGATAAACTCAAAAACGATTGAACAGATTTTCATGCGGTTTTCACCAATAGACAGCGTGATTCATGAGGAAAGTTGAGGTGTACAATCTTTTAATTGGTTGAATTATGACGATAATTGCGTACAGTCACCAACAAATATATCGGAGCGAACATACTGTTCATAGTTATCTGAACAACTAGGGAAATTAAACCATATCTCAGCGACACAAAGGACGTTTTAGAATGAATACTACACACCGCAGCTGTCACTCTAACAGGTATTTTATCCCATTGAGATAATGTTTAATTTCCCTAGTTGTTCAGAAATTTATGAACAGTCTGTTCGCTCCGATATGTTTTGATGGTGACCGTACAACCGTGCGAAGCCGGGACGGGTTGGAAAGTAGTTATCAATAAATTAGCTCTCATTTAAAATTTTTCTTATTTTTTTTTTCATCTTTCTAATGGTTTATATTGACAACCGATAGATGGCGCTATCATCGAATTCGGTCCGGACAACGTCAATATTAAAGAGTCTATCTTACCTTCGGTGTCAACAAGAAGTATTGTGCATTGTCAGATTCCGTCGTCACTTTGACCAGCAACTCGAACATTTTTCGCTCGTTTATTGGATCCATTCCTTGGTTGATTTCGTCCACGCATCTGGAACAAAACCATACATTAGTTTGTGTATATAGTGGTTACCTCAGAAACTAATTGTGTACCTACCTACTTACACTACATGTTATAAGTAAAGGTAAAGATAACAATATATTTATTAACTAATTAAAAACGAAATAACATTAAAAGAAAATACAACTCATTCATTTTGCCAACAAATGGTACCCTCAATCAGCATTAATGCTGCAATACTAAGGTCAGGTGCGTAGTACCCGCAACCGGCGCATGTGTATGACAAGATGT